>MU667010.1:0-13353 GCA_026770625.1 Nicotiana glauca | reverse complement strand
CTCCCGGGTTAACAGAATTCCTTACCCAGATTTTTGGTTCGCGACTGTTAAACAGAGTCAAACCCTTCCTCGATTAGGGATTCAAACCGGTGACTTGAGACATCATAAATCTCCCAAGTGGCGACTCTGAATCTTAAATAAAAATGAATCCCGTTTCGATTGTCCTTAAATTGGAAAAAACTCCTTTATTACTATATCCCTTTCCCAGGGTGTAGATAAAGCCCTTTTCGGGAAAAAAGGAGGTGTGACAGCGACTACTACATTTCACCAAACCCATGAACCGTTTCATACCCTCCTTGCATGCACATTCTCATCTTCAATTGATACAGCCATTCTTATAATTCCTCTACGAGTTCGAAGACTTTTTATCTTTTTCCTTCCAATGATACACTTCATGTCGAAAATATCATAGAACATTCCGAGCCTCTTATCCTTCGCAGAAGCTTCGCCAACCACGCGACCATTGACCTGCTCACAAGAGATAACCCACCAGTGGAAATTACACGCCGACATCTTCCAACGTTGCAGCATGGGGTACAATCACTGTGACATCAATAACCCATCCTGACACCGTGCTCATTCACCATTTGTACTCGTCCGTTCAGTTCTTATGGACATCAACTAAATGGGCGACAATATGTCCTAGTTCAAAGTTATATTGCGTCCTTTTTCGTATCAAGCAACTCCCTTTCTGTTGTATCTAATCTCCCGCCGTATAATAGCCAATATTTCAAATTAAGACCGTGGACCCAATCATCATTCACTAAAATTCCCAAATCACACCAAACTTTTCTTCAAGGTGTGTAGTTATCCATCCACTAAACCCATATGCTAATCTGCCATTATCCCACTTTGGTCAAACTCACTCCTTTAAGAAACTACTCGACCTTCGCTTACTACACCTGGTCTTCTAGAAATTTAACCACCGCCTGACATTTCCCACATGTCCTTCCTCATACTTTGCTACCCAGTTGTTGCCTTAGATCAATATCTATCTATGTAGTACTTGAATCGACACATAGCTACTAACTTCAACCCTTTCAATGATCCTCCTTCTCTATCCATCAACATTAGAAATACCCATTAAATTATGAACCACCGCATCCTGAGATCTCTGACGGCCGTTTCTCCAATACTAACTAATAATATCCTGGCCCAAAGGCAAATTGTAGAAGATCATACCATCGGCAAACTTAACATATTCAATCGAGGACGACGACACCACGTCGCAGATAAAAAATTCCACCACACTTGAAAACACTGAGTCTCGTTAATCTATCAACCCAAACCTAAACATTTATAGTCCGGTTTCCTTTCCTCTACCAGAATTAAAATACTGAATCTCTCAATCGTGCTCTGAGTAAACCTCATTTCATGTCATTCACTACCCCGATACATAGGCAAGCATCCTACAATCAAATTAATACTGTGCGATAATTGTTAATAAGCATCATAGCAACCTATTCATAGCCTCAAAGCTCTCAGAAGTACAACTACTGAGCTGAAATGGTAGACTATCCTTCCGCAAGGCAACAAGAATATCCCAAACAACTATGTAGTGAGAAACTGTGACGACCCGACCCGTCGTGTCGTGAGTTACTACCCCATTCCTCCTATTTTCTATTTCCTTATGTTTCAATATCGGTATTGGGTGCGTTAGAATTTAATTGGAGTGATTTTAATAAGAAGTGAGACACTTAGTCTCTTTTAAGAAGGCTTAAGTTGGAAAAGTCAACCAGATATTGACTTGTGAGTTGGAGGGCTCAGAATTAAATTCTGATGATTTGGTTAGTTTCGGGGGATGATTTAAGGCTTAGGAGCTCAATCGGAAGTAATTTTGGAGGTCCGATGAAGAATTTAGCCTATTTTGGCGAAGTTAGTATTTTGGCGATTTCCAGTTGATAGGTGAAATTTTGATTCGGGAGTCGGAATGGAGTTCCGAGAGTTTCAGTAGTTTTGTTAGGTGATTTTGGACTTGTCTGCAAAATTTGAGGTCATTCGGACTAGTTTTGACATATTTCGGCATCGGTTGTGAAATTTTGAAATTTAATAAGTTCTTAGGCTTGAATCCATGCATAATTGATGATTTTGATGATATGTGATGTGATTTGAGGCCTCGACTAAGTCCGTGATGTGTTTTTAGAGTTGTTGGTGCTTTTGGTTGAGGTCCCGAGGGCCTCGGGTGTGTTTCGGGATAGTTTTGAGGGAGTACGGACAATCCGGAACTTAGGAAAATGGAGGTGGCAGCAGTGGAGGCGCGGACCGCGCTCCTTTTCGCCCTGGGCGCGCGGCCACACACGGGAAGATCTGCAGGCTGATGGTTCTATTTAGGAAGCTCATATCTTTTGATATACACGTAATTTTGAGGTGATTCGAAAACGAAAGTTGTATAGCTGTGAATCTAGTTTTCAGAAACATATTATAATAGGCATTTGGAAATCTGTAGAAAAAGTTAATGCCAAAATAGTGACGCCTGTCACTGCAGTCAAATTGCTGCACGGCCGCGACCATTTTTGTGCGGTCAGCACTCCCTAGGCGCGGACCGCGGTCATTTTTGTGCGGTCAGCATTGTCGGAATCCGAGGGGTACTCTATAAATACGAGGTTTTGGGTTTTATTTGATTTTTGGACCTAGAGAGCTCGGATTTTGTCGATTTTTCGAAGGTTTTTCAATAAATTCATCGGGGTAAGTGATTCTAACTCAGATTTGGTTAGAGTACATGAATCTATCATTGAATTCATCATTTAATTAGTGATTTGAGATGAAATTTGGGAAGAAAATTTTGGAATCTTTCAAAAGTGTAAAATAAAGATTTGAAGGACCAAATGGTGTCGGAATTGGATAAATTTCGTATGGTTAGACTCGTGGCGAGATAAGGATCGTATTTATGTAAAATTTTCTGGATTCGAGAAGTGGGCCCGGGTTTCGGATTTTGCAAATTTCGTGATTTTCGATATTTTTCGAGTCTTTTCGGTTGGGTTATATTCCCTTAGCCTATTGTAATGTATTCGTTGTGGTTTTGGCCTGATTCGACGCGCGAAGAGGTAAATTCGAGAGGCAAGGGCATAGCGGAGGAGACGTTTGTCTTGAGGTGAGTAATGATTTTAAATGATGCCCTCAGTGTTTAAAACCCTGAATTGCACAACATACTGCTATGTTGAGATGAGACACACGTTGTATGACTAGCGCGGGGTCATTTACTATTGGGGATTGTGACTTGGTCCATCCCAGTTGATATTTACCGCGTATTTGATAAAGATTTATTGTTTTTCACCATGATTTGGGCTTATTGCCATATTTGGGCTTCGTGCCAATTACCTGAAATATTTTGTGAATTTACATCATTATTTTCCTCACGAATTGAAATGTTAGTTGAACTCAGTCCAATTGAATTATATTATTTTGTGAACTCATCTACGTTTATACTGAACTCGAGATTTAATGATATTTAAAATGTTGTTGAGCTGAGCACTATTGTTTTACTAATGCCCAAGAGGCTTATGATTATTTTCTGGACTGATTGAGGCCGAGGGCCATCTGTGAGGATATGTTGAGTGATGTGAGGAGGCTTTCAGGCCTCGAGTGTTATGTGAGGAGTCTTTCAGGCCTCGAGTGTAATGTGTGAAGGCTTTCAGGCCTATTGATATTGCACTTGGACTGTAGGAGCCCCTCTAGAGTCTGTACACACCCCCAGTGAGCACAGGGTACCCAGGTGAGTTGGGAGTGGGCCCGAGAGGCCGTTGTTTGTGTTTGGTGAGTTGGGAGTGAGCCCGAGGGGTTGATGTTGTGTGTTGGTGAGTTAGGAGTGAGCCCGTGGGGTTGATACTATACTGAGATTTACATATTGAGCCCGAGGGGCAAGCTTTGATTAATCCTTACTGTTGAAATTATTTGTCTTTACTGTTTTAAAAGGAGAATTATCTGATACTCACTGTTTTACTGTATAACTGATTTTACTGTGTGAGATAGCGCTATATTGTGCCCTTTTGAGATTTCATGCTTTTAGTCATTATTTATTTTTATTACTCACTGAGTTGGAGTACTCACTTTACTCCCTACACCTCGTGTGCAGATGCAGGTAATTGTTCACCCGATAGCGGGTTTTGAGCTGATTGGAGATTTAGCCATCGTAGCTGAGCAAGGTGACCGTCAGCGTTCGCGGCACCGTATCTCTTCCTTTGATTCTAAATTCCATTATGTATATTACTGGTCTTATAATAGTGTTTAGATTCTTTAGATGCTCGTGACTTGTGACACCCCGATTTCGGGCTGAGTTGGGGATGGTTTCTCTGTTCTATCACGTTTATCTCACATTTAATATTATATTGACTATGATTTAGACTTATTCTTGCTATGTAATTGCAAGAGATGAAATGTTTTGTTGACTGGCTGGCCTTATCCTCACGAGAGGAGCCATCACGACCAGGTTTGGGATTTTGGATCGTGACAAGTTGGTATCAAAGCCTAGGTTACTAGGTCTCGCGAGTCATGAGCAGGTTTAGTAGAGTCTCGCGGATTGGTACAGAGATGTTTGTATTTATCCTCGAGAGGCTAAAAAACCTTTAGGAAAACTTCATATTCTTGAATTCTTATCGTGCGTCCTTGATTCATCTTGAAAAGAAATTTTCGAAATTCCTTCCACGCGTTCGTTTGCGTGCATGAGCACTCTGTATCGGATGTGCCTCGATGGATTTTGATCCCCGATCGAGGGGCGAGGTGTAATCTTTGTGAGTTTGATGTTAGGCCAGTCTGGAGGACTTGAGGCCGGATCTTTGCCAATGGATTGAGCACCGAGATGCTGATTGTGCGAGCAAGTGTTTTGAACCTTTATGTTCGGTATGGCCCCTATTAGTGGGAATCATGGTTGGATAACTACGTGAGAAGTATGATAGTACTACGAGATATATCTATATGACTTGGAAGTGACGAGAAAGGTCTACTGGATGATAGATGAACTATGGAGTTTATTATTTCCATTGTGATAGAATTTGTAGTCTCAAGTTATGGGTGTGTGGAGTACCTTTTTATGTCTCCTAATTGGAGTGAGATAAATTTCATGTTACGATATGAGTTTAGACTCAGGAGGATTAAGTGATTGTGTAATGTGTATGGCAGTGGAAGGTATACAAAAATGTCAACTAAAGGTAAACCTAGTAGGTAATTGGCTCATAAGGGGAATCTATTTGTCATATTAGTTAGATAAGTCTGGGAGCCGAGATCGCTTCTGAAAATGTACTATGACAGAATCGCTTGGTCGAGAAGGCCACCTTGAAGGTCTAAAACATTAAAGAAAGAATATGTTCTTACTCAGTTGAATAGCCCAATAATGGAGGGTTGAAAGGTATTTTCTATGCGTTATGATTCAAATAGGTGCAACGCATGTCCATGTATCAATTTTGATAATATAATACATGTAATATTGAGATTAATGTTGTTGATGTACATTGTGATGCTTTGTCAAGTTGTGGGCGTATTGTTAGGATGGTTTTAGTGATTCTCTGGCAGGTGGATAAGCCCAATTACAAAGGAAACTCTGCCGAATTTTTTTGAAAAATATGGGAATTGGTAAAAATTTTGTTGCCTAGAGAGTGGGCTTAACTGTTGTGTAAGTAAATGCAAGAATTGTAGAAGAGTTAAAACTCCAGATGACTTGTATTTCCACGAACTTATGAAGGAGTGAGTTTAGTCTCATTGTGTTATTACGACAGCAATAGGGTATACACGTTGTGGGTTATTGAGTGCGTTTTGATCTATGACTTTGAGCCAAGTTGGGGAGTTTGCTATTAAATAAGTCGATTGCACGATTATATGCTATATTGGTTCGAGTTTGATGCATGCTGGTGAATCCGTTCTGGTTGTAGAAATTGGGCCGAGAATGGCAGGAGTGAAGGATTTTTTTTTTGATAAGATGTCATGAGCTCAGATGAGCAGGAGATGATTTTAAATATTTACGGTAAATTGGTATTGTTTTCAATGTCACCTAAGATCGGTGTTTTGTAAAAAGGGTTTTTGCATCCTGGTTAATGATTCTTGATCGCTCTTCAGCATTAGTGCGACCGGTGGTTTGGAGGTACACTCCAGATATTATTGTGGTAGGTTGTGGGAGTGTGTCCCACAAGTAGCTTATATAAATGTGGCATGTGATCANATTCATGCCTGGAGGGCACTTGGCATATTGGGTTGTGAACTGGGGAGGATTACTCCGATTATGATGGTTGTTCTTGTCTATTATGAGGAAAATGGGAGTAATTATAGACCTTTGAAAGGTTATCAGACTAGTTCGGTGTGATCAGAATCGGCTTGAAGTCCATGGATAGATTTAATGTGAATGATGGCTCTATATCAGGCCAGATGTGTGCATTTTAGTAATGCGATCCTCACGGAGGAGTAGTTATGTCGATGTTTCCTTGTCAGATATTTCGCGTAGTGATGCATTGCGCCGTGTGAGTTGTGAGACGACTTGACAAATTGCTATGCATTGAGAATCCGCGTAGGAATGACGTTATATGAGCTTCTTATCTCTTGAAATTCAAATTGTACATCGCACCTCAGTTGTGCTTGATTGTTGTAGCTTATAATGCTATATGTTCCTCAGAGATATTATTATGCACTTAGCATGCGTACGACCGATACTCGGTATTATGTTGTAATGAGCAAATTTGGCTCGATGTGCATCTCCTTATGTGAGCTCTATATGTGGATCGGGTGGCACGCCGCCATGGATATGTTATCTGGATCGGGTTGCACGCCGCAACAGTGTGATGTTGAGGATAGTTTTCTATATGCTATTTTGTATGCCTTGCTCCCTGTTTTCTAAGAAAAGCCGTAGTAGTGCGTGGGATTGGTAATTCCTTCGAGAGTTTGTTTTCCTTTTGTACCACGTGCGAATTGGTAGCCTATTGGCATATTGAGGCATCATGTGTGACTTTCGATTATGTTTATTGCCTGAGCAGTTCGTAATGGGTGAGACATGATCATTTAATTCGAGATCAATGCAATCTGAGTGTATGAAGTAAATTAAGGGGCTAGGACCATATTTGGTTCAGAATGAGGTGATAGTTCTTGCCAGAAATATAGACCCAATGAATATTTGATTCGGTGGTGTTATGAATTTATATAGATCTCATCCGTCGTGTCATTATTATAATTGAACATGGCCTATGTACGTCATGCAGAGCATGGGATGTGTAATGATTTTTCCTTTGAATGGGATCAATAGAAGTTCTTGACTAGTTGAGTACGTAAACGTTCCTGGTTCGGAAGGGAGGTGAAGTTCTCATGTTACCTTAGGATGATATGGTATATACCATATGTTGTGAAGCATTGAGAATTGCGTGTGTAAGGGTTATGGGTCAGTTCTGAATGGAAATTATAACATTCTTAGGAGGTATGGGCAGCTTTAGGTGATTAGAGAAATAAGCTTCAGATGATTAAGGAAGTGGTAATTCTAATCATAGTAATTTGTAGAGGGTACACATTTCAGAAAAAAGGCAATGTGATTAATTTGATGGCACTTCAATAGTATTGCGGCACTTTTAAGGCTGGATCGACTGTTGATCTTCGAGTTGCTTGTATAGCACATGGAAATTTTAGTGTATTTATCGTGGAATGAATGGGTATTAAAGGTGTGCATGTATTCACACAGTGGAAATTGGGGTCAAGTATGACGATGCGTGTGCTATATGGAGTTGGAGACTGAGAGTTCTCATGTACATGCTACATTGTGGTTGTGGACCGTGTGCGTCGGTACTGTTTAGCGGCTATCAGGATTTGGAGGCTCGAGGGGATATTTACTTGATGGTATGTTCGATTTTGTATGTGATGTCAAAATTTAGACTGGTTGTCTTAGCATCGACAATTCTGAACTATTGTGCCATGGGCTATGCCGAAAATGCCACGAGTTGAGTGGCGAGGTAAGTTGGATTATGTTCTATCAGGTTTAAACGCGGTGTGTGTTATTTGTTTCACCGTGGGTGTAATGATTTGCTCTGGCTCCAGCCAACAATTGAGCACGGTTGTCGATTTCAAGCATAGTGACTTGAGGTGTATCATGTGGAGTAGTATTTGGATAAGATCGCGCGTTGCAGCAAAGCTGTGTGGAAACATGACCTTGCGGGTCAAATTTGTGTGTCCTATTTCTATGATGTGAGACAGGGTCTCAGCCTTGTGTTGTGGCAGTACTAGTGAGTTTGAGGTACAACTCTCTCAGTTGAGTCATTTTCATGATTTGAGTATGTTCAGACCGTTTCTTATTGGTGCGCATATTATGCAAGTTGTGTCTTAGGCATGTATTGAGGTGTCATATCACCAGAGTGGTATGTTGGATTCGAGGTGATCGTTGGGGTCATTGAGGAATACGAATAGATTTGATTTCCGCTTGTTAGAAGGATAATAGCGAGGTTCGGCTCGGAAATATGTTGTGGTATTAGTCAAAAGGGGAGTGGCTTCACAATTGGTTGAATTGAAAAATGATTATGGTTTGTTGCGTGTCTCATTTATCGTTGGCAGTATATGAAAGTGTTGGAATAAGACTTTACCTAATAAAGGATTTTCTGTCGGTATTTGGTTGTTGTGGGCAACTGCTGTGAATAGAAGTTATCGTTTTGAGTGCTTGGATTGTGCGGTATATCATATGATTTCACCCAAGGTTGCAGGTATGGGTTATTACAGCTGGTTCGAGACTACTCAAGTATAGGTGTGAGGTTTTGATCATATTGATGGTTTCGGAAGTAAAAAGGTAGTTCTATGATTTATGGGCTAGACTGGATTGTGTAAATTCGATTTAAATGTGTTATCGGACCTATACGAGATAGGGTGACATGGGATCACCCCCGGTTATATGCTTAGTAAGGTTATTCAGCTATTTGTTGGCTTCTAGGATGACTCTGGGTACGCTCGAGGACGAGCATTTGTTTAAGTTGGGGAGAATGTGACGACCCAACCCGTCGTCTCGTGAGTTACTATCCCGTTCTTCCCATTTTCTGGTTCCTTATGTTTCATTGTCGGTATTGGGTGCGTTAGAATTTAATTGGAGTGATTTTATTAAGAAATGAGACACTTAGTCTCTTTTAAGAAGGCTTAAGTTGGAAAAGTCAACCGGATGTTGACTTGTGAGTTGGAGGGCTCGGAATTAAATTCTGATGATTCGGTTAGTTTCGGGGGATGATTTAAGGCTTAGGAGCGCAATCGGAAGTAATTTTGGAGGTCCGGTGAAGAAGATAGCCTATTTTGGCGAAGTTAGTATTTTGCGATTTCCGGTTGATAGGTGAAATTTTGGTCCGGGAGTCAGAATGGAGTTCCGAGAGTTTCAGTAGCTTCGTTAGGTGATTTTGGACTTGTCTGCAAAATTTGAGGTCATTCAGACTAGTTTTGACGTGTTTCGGCATCAGTTGTGAAATTTGGAAATTTAATAAGTTCTTAGGCTTGAATCCATGCATAATTGGTGATTTTGATGATATGTGATGTGATTTTAGGACTCGACTAAGTCCGTGATGTGTTTTCAGTCTTGTTGGTGCTTTTGGTTTAGGTCCCGGGGGCTTCGGGTGTGTTGTGGGTGAGTTTTGAGCGAGTACGGACACCCCGCGCTCCTTTTCGCCCAAGGCGCGCAGCCGCGCACGGGAAGATCTGCATGCTGCTGGTTCTACTTCGGAATCTCATATCTTTTGATCTACACGAAATTTTGAGGTGATTCAAAAATGAAAGTTGTATAGCATTGAATCTAGTTTTCAGAAACATATTATAAAAGGCATTTGGACATCTATAGAGAACGTTATGGCCAAAATAGTGAAGCCTGTCACTGCAGTCAAATTGCTACGCGGCCGCGACCATTTTGTGCGGCCAGCACTCCCTGGGCGCGGACCGCGGTCATTTTTGTGCGGTCAGCACTTTCGGAATCCGAGGGATACACTATAAATGCGAGGTTTTGGGTTTTATTTGATTTTTGGACCTAGAGAGCTCGGATTTTGGCGATTTGTCGAAGGTTTTTCAAGAAATTCATCGGGGTAAGTGATTCTAACTCAGATTTGGTTAGAGTACATGAATGTATCATTGAATTCATCATTTAATTAGTGATTTGAGATGAAATTTGGGAAGAAAATTTTGGAATCTTTCAAAAGTGTAAAATAAAGATTTGAAGGACCAAATGGTGTCGGAATTGGATAAATTTCGTATGGTTAGACTCGTGGCGAGATAGGGATCGTATTTATGTAAAATTTTCTTGATTTCGAGAAGTGGGATCGGGTTTCGGGTTTTGCAAATTTTGTGATTTTCGATATTTTTCCAGTCTTTTCAATTGGGTTATATTCCCTTAGCCTATTGTAATGTATTCATTGTGGTTTTGGCCTGATTCGACGCGCGAAGAGGTAAATTCGAGAGGCAAGGGCATAGCGGAGTAAACTTTTGACCGTCTTGAGCTGAGTAATGATTTTAAATGATGCCCTGAGGGTTTGAAACCCCGAATTGCACAACATACTGCTATGTTGAGATGAGACACACGTTGTATGTCTAGCACGGGGTCATATACTATTGGGGATTGTGACTTGGTCCATTCCAGTTGATATTTTACCGCGTATTTGATAAAGATTTACTGTTTTTCACCATGATTTGGGCTTATTGCCATATTTGGGCTTCGTGCCAATTACCTGAAATCTTTTGTGAATTTACATCACTATTTTCCTCACGAATTGAAATGTTAGTTGAACTCAGTCCAATTGAATTATATTATTTTGTGAACTCAGCTACGTTTATACTCAACTCGAGATTTAATGATATTTAAAATGTTGTTGAGCTGAGCACTATTGTTTTAATGATGCCCAAGAGGCTTATGATTATTTTCTGGACTGATTGCGGCCGAGGGCCATCTGTGAGGATACGTTGAGTGATGTGAGGAGGATTTCAGGCCTTGAGTGTTATATGAGGAGGCTTTCAGGCCTCGAGTGTGATGTGTGAAGGCTTTCAGGGTACCCAGGTGAGTTGGGAGTGGGCCCGAGAGGCCGTTGTTTGTGCTTGGTGAGTTGGGAGTGAGCCAGAGGGGCTGATGTTGTGTGATGGTGAGTTGGGAGTGAGCCCGTGGGGCTGATACTATACTGAGATTTACATATTGAGCCCGAGGGGCAAGCTTTGATTAATCCTTACTGTTGAAATTATTTGTCTTTACTGTTATAAAAGGAGAATTATCTGATACTCATTGTTTTACTGTATAACTGATTTTACTGCGTGAGATAGCGCTATATTGTGCCCTTATGAGATTTCATGCTTTCAGTAATTATTTATTTTTATTACCCACTGAGTTGGAGTACTCACTTTACTTCCTGCACCTCGTGTGCAGATGCAGGTAATTGTTCACCCGATAGCGGGTTTTGAGCTGATTGGAGATTTAGCCGTCTTAGCTGAGCAAGGTAACCGTCAGCGTTCGCGGCACCGTATCTCTTCATTTGATTCTAAATTCCATTATGTATATTACTGGTCTTATAATAGTGTTTAGATTCTTTAGATGCTCGTGACTTGTGACACCCCGATTTCAGGCTGAGTTGGGGATGGTTTCTCTGTTCTATCACATTTATCTTACTTTTAATATTATATTGACTATGATTTAGACTTATTCTTGCTATGTAATTACAAGAGATGAAATGTTTTTTTGACTGGCTGGCCTTGTCCTCACGAGAGGCGCCATCACAACCGGGTTCGGGATTTTGGGTCGTGACAAATTGGTATCAAAGCCTAGGTTACCAGGTCTCGCGAGTCATGAGCAGGTTTAGTAGAGTCTCGCGGATTGGTATAGAGACGTCTGTATTTATCCTCGAGAGGCTGCAGAACATTTAGGAAAACTTCATATTCTTGAATTCTTATCGTGCGTCCTTGATTCATCTTGAAAAGAAATTTTCGAAATTCCTTCCACGCGTTCGTATGCGCGCATGAGCGCTCAGTATCGGATGTGCCTCGATGGATTTTTATCCCCGATCGAGGGGCGAGGTGTAATCTCTGTGAGTTTGATGTTAGGCCAGTCTGGAGGACTTGAGGCCAGATCTTTGCCAATGGCTTGAGCACCGAGGTGCTGATTGTGCGAGCAAGTGTTTTGAACCTTTATGTTCTGTATGGCCCGTATTAGTGGGAATCATGGCTGGATAAGTACATGAGAAGTATGATAGTACTGCGATATGTATCTATATGACTTGGAAGTGACGAGGAAGGTCTACTGGATGATAGATGAACTATGGAGTGTATTATTTCCATTGTGATAGAATGTATTGTCTCAAGTTATGGGTGCGTGGAGAACTTTTTATGTCTCCTAATTAGAGTGAGATAAATTTCATGTTTCGATATGAGTTTAGACTCAGGAAGATTAACTGATTGTGTAATGTGTATGGCAGTGGAAGGTATACAAAAATATCAACTAAAGGTAAAGCTAGTGGGTAATTGGCTCATGAGGGGAATCTATTTGTCATATTAGTTAGATAAGTCTAGGAGCCGAGATCGCTTCTGAAAATGTACTATGACGGAATCGCTTGGTCGAGAAGGCCACCTTGAAGGTCGAAAACATTAAAGAAAGAATATGTTCTTACTCAGTTGAATAGCCCAATAATGGAGGGTTGAAAGGTATTTTCTATGCGTTATGATTCAAATAGCTGCAACGCATGCCCATGTATCAATTTTGAAAATATAATACATGTAATATTGAGATTAATGTTATTGATATACATTGTGATGCTTTTTCAAGTTGTGGGCGTGTTTCTAGGATGGTTTTGGTGATTCTCTGGCAAGTGGATAGGCCCAATTACAAAGGAAACTCTGTCAAATTTTTTTGAAAAATATGGGACTTGGTAAAAATTTGGTTGCCTAGAGAGTGGGCTTAACTGTTGTGTAAGTAAATGCAAGAATTGTAGAAGAGTTAAAACTTCAGATGACTTGTATTTCCACGAACTTATGAAGGAGTGAGTTTAGTCTCACTGTGGTATTACGACAGCAATACGGTATACGCGTTGTGGGTTATTGAGTGCATTTTGATCTATGACTTTGAGCCAAGTTGGGGAGTTTGCTATTAAATAAGCCGATTGCACGATTATATGCTATATTGCTTCGAGTTTGATGCATGTTGGTGAATCAGTTCTGGTTGTAGAAATTGGGCCTAGAATGGCACGAGTGAAGGATTTTTTTTTGATAGGATGTCATGAGCTCGGATGAGCAGGAGATGATTTTAAATATTTACGGTAAATTGGTATTGTTTTGAATGTCACCTAAGATCGGTGTTTTGTAAAAAGGGTTTTTGCATCCTGGTTAATAATTCTTGATCACTCTTCAGCATTAGTGCGACCGGTGGTTTGGAGGTACGCTCCAGATATTGTTGTGGTAGGTTGT
>MU667008.1:15125-29087 GCA_026770625.1 Nicotiana glauca | reverse complement strand
AGTTCATAAAAGGATAATTCATTTGCAATATATTGCAAAGCATGCGAGACGCATTTGCCGACCCAAAGAAAGTAATTATATTCTCATTGCAAATGCTCACATTAAATCCTAGAAGGACAAAGTCTATGGTAAGCTTAAAGCGTATAGACAATCGGTTTCAAATAAACTTCTTGATAAAGAAGATGAGCAAATGATCAAAATGATTATAATAAAGGAGGCAAGTGATCTAGAAGATCATATGACATAACATTTCATAATAACTCATGAGAGATTCATGTACCTGAATATATGAATGAAGAGATCTCTATGTTATGTCATTATGAAAATACATTGAAACTGATATAAAATCATTGTCGACGTCAACCTTCAAGAAGCTAGTGAACAAGATTGGGATGTGAAGGCTCAAGGATGTGAATTGATGCTCTCATCAGGGGGAGTTATTGCGCGTTGCACTCTTTTTTCCTTACAAGGTTTTGTCTTACTGGGTTTTCCTTGCAAGGTTTTTAACGAGGCAACCAATAGACGCACTTTTAAACATGTGTACTCTTTTTCCTTTTCTAGAATTTTTTTCCCATTGGGTTTTCTTTTAGTTAAGGTTTTAATGAGGTACATTACTTATTGAGTAGACATTCAAGGGGGAGTGTTATGAATAGAATTCTATTTGGAGTGAATGTCTATCTTGTAGAGAGTTTTACTTTGTGACTAAGTCATTTTTCTCCTATAAATAGAGGGGTCTTACCCCATTGTAAATCATCCCAAAATTCAATAAGAATTCTCTCTCTCTTTCTCTGCAATATTATTCTTCTTCTTTTATTATTTTATAACAGAAATAAAATTATGTTATATTACCAATATGCTGATTAAACTACTTAAAGACAAAAGAGGACACTAGAGTAAGTAATCTATCAATTACAATCCTCTCATTAATAAATCAAAACATAACAACTATTCTCTCGCTGCATAGCAATCTTTTCATTATTAGTCCTTAAATTATAATCTTTCATATAGTTAGTATGTGAACCAAATGGCCTAATAGAGCACAGTGATTAACTGACTATAAATTATTGGCAGAATAGCCTAGTAGACACTTATAGTTAGTTGTTCGTGTTTGTCGTCCCGGTCCCTATAGTTAATGGGATTTCATCTAGACACTTATAATTATTTAAAGTTACTATTTTAAACCCCTCTGACCATTGACCAAGTCTATGTGGCAACTTAATTGGTGAACCGGATAAAATACATATATTTCACGCTGTGTAAGGAGCGTGAGCATAAAAATTTAACCAAAAATAATTATAATAAGAAAAAAGAAAAGAAAAATAGAAAAAATCAAATTAGAAGAAAGAAAGAAGAAAAGGTCAAAGATTGCTTTTCTGTGTCACTGACGCTTCTGCTTGCCCAGCCCCCACCCCCACCCCCACCATTCCATTTTTCTCTATCTCACTCCCTTCTCTACGTTACTCCTCCTCCCCAATTTTAATCCAAAACCCACTGCAACAGCCGTCCCACCACCTTTTCATCTACCAGTGACATCCTTCATCGCCACAGAACTAAAATCTCTAGTCAGCCAGTTGACCACGTTGGCTTTTTCAGCCATGTCGAGAAGACCCATAAAACAATTATCACGACAACCACTAGAGATTGCCAATTGGACCATTTCTATTGGGGCGTTTTGTAGGCGATAGTGGGTGCTATTACATTTCAGAATTTCAGATCTTGGTAAACTTCCAATTGGTATAACTGTGGCCATTATATGTGGATATTAAGATTGTACCCATAATTTATTTATTTTAGTGTCTTGCTCAATGGAGACAATGAACAGAAAGTGGAAGGAATCCAAAGATGTGATTTATTTTTTGCTTCCTTAAGAGGATTTTGAAATTCTTCAGTGATAACGTAGGGACTAATACATAGTGGGATTTTCGGCCGGTGATGATGCTTGTTGTTCTATATCCCTGGTCCGTTCGTTGTTTTGATTTTGGGCGAGGAGATCGACGGCAATGGTTAAAGGGGGAGGCGAAATTAGAAGGAAGAAGGCATAGATGGTAGTAGTTGACTGCGTGAGAGGAAGAGAAAGAGAAGTAGAGGCGGTGGCAGCAAAAAATGAATCTTGGATATATTGAAAAATATTACCTTAGTACCCTATTTATCACTAATAAATACTATTTTAAAATGTTATATCCTATAAATACTTTTTATCTTTTATAACAAAAATCTAAATATAGTTAAATCCTACAATTAAGGCACCATATATGCTAACTATTATTTTTCTCTCTTCCTTTTTGTATTTTCTCTCACGTAATTACCGCGTATTTGCAAACCCCAATACAATCTCTCTCTATTTGCATACAACCAGACTCTCTTCTCCCACAGACCTTAGTTTCTTACCCAAATTCTCAATTTTCCCTCTCAGAGCTGCATCTCGCCTTCTTCATAGTGACGTTCAGGATGAACAATGACTAGAATAAGGTGATCCCCTTTACGAAGGATGTTGTCAATGGCCCATTTCAGAGCTTTCTTGTTGCATGCTGAGAAATCCACTGCCACCCCTACAAGTTCCATCCTCTCTCTCCCTATTTGTATTCAGTTATATTCGAATATATTATTCAGCTGTATTCACTTGTATTCAGGTTTAATCAGTTGTATTTAACTATTTTATTCAGCAGTAGTTAGTTGTATTCAAGTGTTTTATACAACTGTATTCAGTTGTATTCAGTTATATTCAACTATTTTATTCAGCAGAAGTTAGTTGTATTTTGTTGCATTCAAGAGTTTATTCAGCTGTATTCAGTTGTATTTTTGTTGTATTCAAGTGTTTTATTCAGATGAATTAAGGTGTATTTTGTTGTATTCAACTGTATTATTCATATGTATTTCTCTTTATTCAGCTATAATCTTTATTATGTATCTTTCAAATACAGATTAATGAGGGATCGTTTTAGTTCGTTGAGTTAAATTAGGAGAATATCATGTGATTTTATTTCCTTCCGTTTTTAGCGCAGATACGTTACTGTATTTAATGTTTATGTCGCTTGAATACAGCTAAATACATGTCAAACTTAGCTGGAATTCCAGATTTTATGCCTATATTTTTTGTCGTACTAATGAATACAACAACTTAAATACATGAAATACATTGCATAAAAACATAAAAGGTATCTATAACACGTAATATAGCAAAGGGTATCTATAAATGGCTAATTAGACCAAAAAGATGTTGTTTTATGAAAAATTCCCAAAATATTATTTTATAAAAATAAATAATGACATGGTTTAATTGAGCTGAGCTGGATCTGATATGTCCTTCATGTCAACTCGAGTGAGCAACACGCAGTGTCAGAAGTGTTTAAAACATATGCTTTGACCGAGTTCAAGTGTCTGGTTGAAACTTTATAAAGCAGGAGGACCGGGATGTCAAACCTATACAAGTAAAAGTGTCAATTAGGCTATTCTGCCTAAATTATTCTTATATCTGTGACAGCCCAACCCACTGGTGAGCAGACAATATCACTAGTGGGCTGGATTGTTACAGATGGTATCAGAGTCACTCTTGTGTCAGCCTTGCAGATGGTGGGTCAGATCAGAGTTCAATTGACTTCAGGCAAATCCCGGTTAGGTCGGGCAAACCTCAATGCTGAGTCTATAAGACCCTAGTGACACGTTTTAAACCCGTAAACATCTAGGCCCAGAGCGGACAATATCATTAGCAGGCTGAGCGGTTACAAAATCAAGACTAAATTGCATATATAACTCATCAAGACATTACATATTTATGTAGGACCAAGTAAGCAATTAAGGGGGAACAAACAAATGTAGACCATGCCTTCATCTCCATTACCCACATGCTTGAAAGATAGGATATATGTGATATCTGATAGTAGTAATTGCACATAAAAAAAAAAAAAAATTAAAATCTCTCTATTTGAAAGAATGGTCTGGTCAAAACCAAATCTAATAAGATCCTGGAATTCAGTTTTAGCTTCTTTGTCAGTTTCTTCCCATCACTTCTTTGATGATGACTCTCCATATGCAATGTATATACTTTTGGAAACAAAAAGGTGTAGCAATAATTGGTAGAAGAAACTATAATTGCCAGTTTTTCCAACTAAATTTGAACAAACTATTATTGCCAGTTTTTGCTCTCAGCGCCAAACATATTTTGCTTCATACCAAGTACATTCAATTAACCTTGCTACAATTTTGGTTAGGAGCACTCTACCATGATAGAGAGCATGTAACGCGAACTCGAATTAGTAAGAACAAAATGCTGAAAAAAACTGTCCAGTCTGGAAGAAAAATATAACTTAAGGGTAGAAAGAAAGTTAAGGAGTATATTTCTTGTCTTTTCAAGATTTTATCACTTCAATGATCAGACTAAGCTTATAAGATCTTCCTTTCTTCTCTATTATTCTGTTAGTTAGCTTGGATTGAGAAAGCACTTAGCCTTATGTGCGTGAAGCCAGTCAGTGGTAGCCTAAGAGCAAGTCAAAAGAAAGTTTCTCCATCACCACTAGAATACAAGCTCAAGGAGTAATTGTAACACAAAAGTATCTATACATACTTAATAGGTAACTGAAACACAACTAGAGATAAGCCTCAGAAGAAGTATAAATTGCATAAATACTAAACATGGGCAGTTTCGGTATCAATACAGAGATAGGTAATGCAACCAAGAATGCCCAAAAAGAAATGATTGGCACATTCAAATTTGAATATACCAAACTATTTCAAGAACTTAAATTAGAACAAACAGTGGGCACCTATGTATACAAATAGGTGGTGCAACATTATTCATATTATTTAACTACTTGGGAAATAGACTTCAATATGTTTATAGCAACTTTGAGATATTCTAAAAAGAATCGAACATCCATCTTCATCGTTCATACAAATTCACTTGCTCAATTTGGCAAAGAAAGGAAAAGGTTCAAATATCAAGGTCAATGATAAACATGTTTTAGGACTCTACTTAAAAGCATAACTGGCAAGCTGAATGCAGTTATTAAGATTTAGCGAGACAAAAGACAAGTGCCTTGGCCCGACTTCACAGGTTAAAATTTGAGTAGGTACAAGTAGCTTGTAGAGTTGAAATTGTTGAGCTCCTATGGTTATGCTGAAGGCTCTTACCATATTTTATGATGCCAACATTAACCCTGAAAAAAAAAAGATTATCATTTATCAGCTCATCCATAGCACAATGCACAAATGTGGAAAATCTTTGCTGCATCTGATCATCCAGAACAAACACATGTGACAGGCTTTTGCAGTTCTTACTAGAAATAATTATAATTCAGGTCAGGTAGTTTTGCTATTTTTTACGTCATAGTTTTGCTAGTTTTTAATGTCAAGATACCTACCAAGAATCAGTAAATCAGACACCAATAAGGATTCTAGTTAAAACAGCTACAGTTATACATTTAAAATGAAAATATCAGTCCCAAGGAAGCTCAGTTCAACAGAGCCAACCACAGATCGCCAGAGGCCAAAAAAGTAGGAGAATATGGTGAATTCTGCTCCTAGTAATTCACATAATCATTTTGAGCCAAGATAGAGAGGAAGAATATATCATTCTTCATTAGAAAGCAAGCATACCTGTTCAGATTGCTTAAGCACTCATGCATTTAATTTTGAATTTTGATAATCCTGCATTGCGTACATTCAATATAAGTACCCAGTAAGTGCATGGTCAATGAATGGTCAGGTTCTGTCCATTGCATTGTCTGCTAGTTGGCCTTTTTTGAATGAAGTGCCAGGGAGTTGTTCTATATGCAACTAATGATTTCTTGACGCATCTGGCGAAATGAAATTGAAGCCGTAGCCTTGTAAAACAGTTTCAGACGATAAGGACATGCCTACTTCCATCCGACAATGATCTTTTCAACTTATAACCAACTTCAACCAATACAGCAAGATTGGGTTATCTACCCATTACCACATACAGTAAACATCTTCTGACTGGGGCTTTCGCAAACACTTACAAAGGCAAGAGGAGGTTTATGGAAGTGCATTAGCAGACTATGGGAAGACTTTTTAGATTATACTAAATTGGAAGTTAGAAATGGACAAGAATCAATTTTTGGACAGACTTATGGAAAAGGGATGAGTGTCTGAAATCTAGATTCCCTAATTTGTTCTATTTTTCTGTTAACAGGGATGCTACCATCTCTGATTTCTACTCAGATACGGGTTGGCAGCTGGTTCTCAGAAGGAATTTGGATGATTAGGAAGTTGAGGATGTTTGCCAACTGCTGCAGCTAGTAGGACAGGTTGCAATTGATCATAACAAGGTGGATTTTTGATTTGGACTGTCAGCAAGAATAGGACTTTCTCAGTGAGAAGTTGTTACAACAGGTTGATAGAACAGTCAAATCACAGAGATAATAACTGGCCTTGGAAGATTATTTGGAAAACCAAAGCTCCAGTTAAGGTAGCTTGCTTTGGGTCGATAGCAGCCTGCGGAGCTTGTTTGACTCAGGATACTTTGCAGAAAAGAGGCTTCAGCCTGTGCAATAGGTGTTATCTATGTGAACAAGAGCAAGAATCAGTGACCCAACTCCTTCATTGCGACAAGAGGGGGTTGCTAAGATGGTAAGCAGCCCCACCTACAACCCCAGGGTCGTGGGTTCAAGTCACCAAAGGAGCATAGCTCCAACAAAGGGATCAAAGGGGAATCAAATGGGGAGGGGAATAAAAAAAAATTCTCCTTCATTGTAGAGTATCTGGGCAATGCTTGGATCTATTATTTAGCATCTGTGGTGTTTCTTGGGTGATGCCTCAACCTGTGAGGGGCTTATCAGAAGCTTGACAATATCAAAGAGTACCTAGAAGGCTGAAACACAGGTGGAGAACCATTCCATTGTGCATTTATGACCTTATGGACGGAAAGAAACAAGGCTTGCCTTGAAGGGCATAGAAATCACATTATTAGAATTAAGAATATGTCTTCATAATCTGTAACTTTTGGTGCAAATGTAGTCAGTTAGGAAATCTGAATCATTATATGGAATTTCTGGAGGTGTTAGAAGGGGAGAACTGTTTGCTGATGTTGTAATTTGGGATGTTTTTCTGTATCTTTTTATACCATCTTGGTACATTGATTAGTATGAACTTCCCTGATATTTTAGTGAAATGGATAATGACATGTGTAAATACTGTATCATATTCCATCCTAATTAATGGGAAGCCTACACCACCTTTTCCTGCTAAGCAAGGTCTCAGACAGGGGACCCTTTATCCCCTTTTTGTTTGTTCTGGCAATGGATTATGGATTATCTGTGTAGACGGCTAAAGACCCTGAAGAGTAATCCTGATTTCAACTACCATCCAAGATGTGAAAAATTAAGGGTGGTGCAGTTGGATTTTGCTGATGATCTTCTACTCTTTTGCAGAGGATATGTGGTATCAATCAAACTGCTCTATGATTGTTTTAAGAGTTTCTCTGCTGTCTCAGGACTGGTGGCCAATAAAAGTAAGAGTTCCATTTATTTTGGAGGGGTACATCAATTAGTACAACACTTCGTGTTGTACTGGTTGGTTTTCACAAAAGGAAGTCTTCCTATAAAGTACCTAGGGGTTCCCCTTAGTACAAAAAGAATATCTATTATGCAATGCCAGCCTTTGGTAGATAAGATGTTGGGAAGAATAAACTCTTGGACATCAAAATTTCTTTCAATATGCTGAGAGAATGGAGCTGATCAAGAGTGTGCTATTTGCCATACAAACGTACTGGTCGCAGATTTTCATTCTTCCAAAGAAGGTGCTCAAACTTGTAGAATCTATTTGCAGGAACTTCTTGTGGGTGGAACCAAGCTGCTATTTGCAAATTGCTATGGAATTTGTGTCACAAAAAGATAAGTTATGGGTGCAACGGCTTCACACATACCACATAAAAGGAAGGCAAGTTTGGGAAGTAGAATTGCAACAAGCTTCATGGGTGATAAGGAAGATTTTGAAGACAAAAGAGTTGCTGGAAAAGGTTACCATAGGGAGAATTAACCTGATGAATATGCCCTCTTTTTTCATACAAAAAATATATGTGCGATTGCAAGGAAATTATCAAAAGGTACCTGGGAGAAAGCTAATTTGTAACAATGATGGGGCTCCAAGATGGATCTTTATACTGCAATTAACAATCCATGAAAGACAGAGCACTAGGGACAGACTAGTCAAATGGGGAGTGACTACTGACATACTCTGTCCTTTGTGTAGTGTGGAAAATGAGAGTACTGACCACCTCTTTTTTTAGCTGTGCGTATTCTAAAAATGTCCGGGAAACAACGCTTCAATGGCAAGGAATTCAAAGAAAAGCAATGTGCTTGCAAAATGAAATAGCGTGGACAATATGCCAAGCCAAAGGGAACAGTCAAAGGGTGGCAATTTATAGAATGACGATGGCAGGATGAGTTTACTTTATATGGCAAGAAAGGAACAGAAGGATTTTCCAAGGACAACAAAGGCGAGAAGCTCAGATTATAAGGAAGCTCATTCAAGAAATATGCCGTAGAGGGAGGATGTAACCCAGGTTGACAAAGGCAATAGAGAACTTAAACTTCTACCCCTAAGGGGTCGTTTGGTAGGAGGTATTAGAAAAAATAATGCAGCATTAGCTCAATGCATTACTAATACACTATTTGGTACCTTTTTTGGCATTATCCTATGCATAAGTAATGCATAGAAAACCATGGCATTAGTAATACCAAGGCTTTAATGCATGCATTAGCATGGTTAAAGACAAAATTGTCCTTAAAGTTCTTTAAAGCTAGAGAATATGGAAGGCATTTTTGTAAGCAACTATTTTTAAAAAAAATTATGCAATGCATTATAATTTTAATACACCACACCAAACAATAAATAAGAAATAATATTTGCATAACTAATGCTTGCATTACTAATGCATGCATTACTAATACACCTTATTCCGCATTATTCTTATACACCCTACCAAACGACCCCTAAATGTACCAATGCTCAGAATCATGTAGAGATCTTGATGGATAGACGATGACATAGTCTTTGTCCAGAATAGGGGCTGTATGTCTAATCCTGCACTTCTTCAAATTTTCCAGTTTTCTGGCTGCTGTAATACTTCCAGTTTCGGTATATAAAATTTTAATTACCAAAAAAAAAATATTACCTTATCAGAAAAAAATCAGATGCTTCATTTTTAGTAACCAAACTTTAAGTTCTGTCCATACTATAGTCAGTTAGGTCTATTAATGGAAAAATGTTTACACTTGCGACAAGTTGTGAGCTTTAGTTGAGAGTGGAGCAGACTCTAGTCAAAATTGAAAATCAATGAATGAAGCATGTTCAAAGAAGAAAGTTCCTCCACTTCTATATACAGATGATAAATACAACTTCATTTTTTGGTAAGTAGAGATAGTACATACATTTTGGTAGACATATAAGCAACATTTCATGATATGAACTAGAGCTTGAATTCAAACTCATAACAGCTTCATAAAATTAGTCTATATCAAATTTATACTAGCAAATAGAAATACACTATGCAAATTAATCCACTGGAAAAAAATACCTCAGAAAAGCACATCTTACAACATAACAATCAGACTACAACATCTTTTAATTCTTCCAATCGTAAGCATTTGCATCGCATGGAAGTTATTAGTATACTCGATCAAATGAAATAAAATTTTAAAAAAAAAATAGCAAATAAAATATACCATTCACTCATTCAATTGTTCAAGCTCAGCCTTCAATTGCTCAATCTTAAGCCCCATAGACCTCTGAATCACTCCCTTTTCACTCTCTGACAGCTTTTCCAACAGCCCATAATACAAGTCAAAAACTTCCTTAACAGCAGCACGTGCACATTCAGCTTCTTCGTTAAAATACACAGTCTCTTTGGATTCCATAGCTGATTCTATCTCCTCTCTCGCCTCCGCAAACTTGAGGTTAATTTTATCAACTTCTTTATCAGTGTCAACACTGTATTTCCTTACATTCTGCGAAATTATGAACTGGGTCGATGAATTTGACCTCGTTGGACCAAGAAAATGTCTGGTCTTTGTGGGGTTTAAGGATGTAATTGGGTCAGATGTAAGAGTTGTTAAGGAAAAAGAAGATTTGGGTATTGTTGATTTCTCAAAAGGGTGTCGGAAAAGTGATTTACAGATAGAGATTGATGAACGTCGATGCATTTTGATTGAGAGAGCGAGCAAGAACGCAAAGGAAATGGTGATGTGCTGGCAGAAAATGAAAAAACCTTCCTTTGCTGTTCTTGATGGGGTGGCTAAACCCCGATCTAGTGATTTTAATGGGCTGAAAAAGATTTGGGCTGTAACCCGGAAGCTGAGCAAGAATGGCCCATGTAGGCACTTGCAATTTTGAAAAATGTATAATTATTAGCCGCTCGGAAAATAATAATAGCCGATAAATATATATATTTTGTATACATATAATATTCATATATAATTTTTCACCAGCGAATGCAATTAGTTTTTTGATTTTTTCTAGCTGCCCCCGCACAACTTCTCTAGTGATTTTTTCATGCATTTTTTGGAAATAATGTGGTAATCTTAGTAGGGTTCGGATAATATCTTGATACACATTTGGCCCCTCAACTAAAACTATTTACATCGGTTAGCTAATATATAATTATACATCTACCAACTATTTATATGAGTGGGCGGCTAAACAATGTAAAAGTCCCAAAAATGTACTTGAAGAAACATGAGAAGTTGAAAATCAGTATTTCAGTAAAGAAACAAGCTTTCTAATTATTTACTATTTGCAAATATGGTTAAATGGGTAAATTTTTTTATTTTTTATTTTTTATAGGAATGTCCGGAAGCGACAATCCAAATGGATAACCGAGTGGATTTGATTGAATTTGTAACTATAGTTCAAATTATCAGATTGTTTTCTGCTAGGGCGAATTACATATATACCCTCTCCCATAAGACAGCATGCAGCATTTGACACATCACACAAGATCAAAAGTAAAATGGATCAGGTAGAAGTGATTAGCCACATACATTTACCCTTGCATAATGATGATCTTTCCAGCAGGTAAGTTAATTTATTGAAACATTTGACTTTTGATCCCAACTTTAGCCGAAGTTGACAAATAGGACTTCTTCAGATTCTTTGTTTTTTATTTTGAGAAGCTGGATATGTTTAACTGAACCCACAACTAAGTCACCAAAACCACTTCACTTTATTAACTATTGCAACAAACTATTGCTTCAAATCTTGGACCAAACTGCAGATTATGCAACTAATCTCTAAACTCAACAACCCCAATTCATCCTTGCAATTTATATAAGCACATACCTTTAGATAACACCAATCCAACTTAGAAACAAGGTACAAGGAAAGGGATCGAAGAACCAGTATATCTCTCCCTACCTACTAGAAAAAATCCCATCCCATCAAGATAGATTGAATCGACAGACTTAATTATACTTATTTCATGGCTCGCGCACTAGTACTCTTGGACAACAAGTTCACTAGCCTATGCCAACTAGTTGCAAGCCATTCGAGGAAATGGAAGTGCAAATGGAGAGCATGTTATGGCTATGGTTATGAGCATGACCCTGTTATTCAACTCAATAATGAAGAGATTGATGAGAGTTACTATTTTGGAGAAGTTGATCCAAGCACATGCAGTGGTGAAGTCTCTTCAATATGGAAGAAGAATATAATCATGGGAGGAAAATGCCAGCTTCCTGAATTTTCTGGTGTCATAATTTATGATACTGCTGGGAATTTAATTAATCCCAAAACTCCACGCCCTCTTGCACTTCCATGGAAAGAATAATGTTCCTTACATTCATAAAAAGGATTAATATTGCTCTTTAATATTTATGTACTGGTTATTTTATTTCCCTCTTTTCTTTCTTTTCTATGTTCATCCACTGTTTGTCCAATAAAACAATCTGTGTCAGTCAAAACGAATCAAAAAACTGAAATGTCGTTGAGTTCTAATTATAGTTACCTAGTAAAATACAAATTACTAACCATACAGGCGCGCGCGCACAAAAAAACATAGAGACAAGAAAATGATGGACAAAGTTTGCAAAAACTATTCAATTCTAGGTATTGGAGAGAAGCCACACACTGAATATGCAGGTGTAGGTATACTACAATATAAACTGGTGAATGCCACACGAGGGTGTGGGGCGGGGGCAGGGCAGGGCCCGGGGTAAAGGAAAAAATACTTGGAACTGAACCTTTGCAGTCCCTCTGATTCATAATAAGGAAACTGGCACCTCTTCATCAGCAAAAGGTTGAACGTATCCAACAAATCAAGAAATTTCCTTGGATGGAACAATTATTTGTGGCCAAAGAAATCAACTGTACATCTCAGGTTTCAGGACTCCCACGTAGGGTAAGTTCCTATAAAGCTCAGCAAAATCTAATCCATAGCCAACCACAAAATAATCTGGACACTGCATGCAAATTAAATGAAGAATGATAAATAAAAGGTTACTTACTTGCACCAATATATCCAGTGCGGAATAGAAAGTTATAAGTAACATTTACAAATAGAAGGAGAGCCTTGGAGCAACGGTAAAAATTGTCTCCATGTGACCTATAGGTCAAGGTTCAAGCCGTGGAAGCAGCCACTAATACTTGTGTTAAATTAGGCTGTCCACACCACATCCTGATCCTTTCCCTGACCGTGCGTGAATGCCGAATGCCTTGTACACCGGGCCGGGCGGCCCTTTTTTAACATTTCCAATAGAAGAATGGAGTTTCGGTTAAACTTCTAAAGGGGGAGTAGGTAGGAGCTATCCAAATACAAGCTACAACATCTTTCTTTCTAGACATGCTGTTGTTATAGGCTGATTATCCATCAAAAGTAGCAACGAGCCATCTCTAATCTATCGTAATGCGATATTTCAATATTTGATTTGCCAATAGTATCTTGCTGTGATATCAGTTAGCGACATGCAGAGAAATCTCATATTCTCAATCTAATTATTGGGCAAAAAAGAGCTAGAAATGCTACTATCGTTTTAGACAACCAATAGTTTTTCTCTATTGCATAAATGGTCATTAACCGATGTAGTGAACCGACCTCTTTGTAATGACCAATTACTAGCTGCTATAACAACGAATAATTCCAAGTCTTCTCATGCGGAAGAGACATATTAAGAAATCACATAAACCTTAGAAGCATATATCAAATACTTGCCAATTTTTAGGCATGGACAAGAAAATACCGGTGGAGGGTGATTAATCTTACAAGTTTACATCAATATAATCAATTCCTTTTCATGATTAAGAGTTGACTGAAAGGTTCTCGAAATATGCTTTTTTCCCCCCAAAATGCTTTAGCTCTTTAGATTAGGCACGAGATTGCTACAGCTCTCCCCTTCTCCTTTTACTTTGTTTATTTTCTGATGGAGAGTCTGGGAAGCAGAACTGTAGGATAAAAGAAGCACCGTCTTTTTTTTTCCCTACTAGACAAGATAAAGCAAAGAGAATGTTAGAGATTACCTCAAAACCACGGTAGAACTTCCCTTCTCCCACAAGTTCAAAATTAACCTTCCTCTTTGATGGTTTATCAAGGAGAGTGCACACCGATATGGAGGATGCGCCTTTAGATTTCAAGTGTTCAATGAGGCAGGATAACGTGTTTCCTGTATCCACAATGTCCTCAACCTGGAGAAATGTCAGAAGAGGCATGATTATCAGCTCAAATTCAACATGTTTCAAGAAAATAATAATTAGTCAAATAAAATGTCAGTATGCTGATATGCAGGTTCATTGTAGACACGGTCAACGACATAATTTTACAACTTAAACACAGGATTCACGAGTCCAACCGATAAGATAAGATTAAGCTGCAAGAATCTTCATGCTCCACGCACGTAACTAAAATTCTATATATTGCGACCAAATCACACACAACACAAGCTAGTGGTTCACTTATAAATCAAAAAATTGAGGAAGGGAATAGCAGCAGTTATGACGGCAATAGATATGTGGGTG
>MU667008.1:0-14269 GCA_026770625.1 Nicotiana glauca | reverse complement strand
GGGGGGGGGGGGGGGGGGGGGGGACGACAAATTAACCAGCCAAGATACTTGGAGAATGAAAGCTCGACCAAGAGGACCCTAATACACACTTTAGCAGGATCTCCCCTAAATCCTAAATGGTAGCAAGATATTCTACTGGAAAACATGTAGCTTATGTTTAACTAAGATGTACACGCGATCTTTCGTCACGACATATATGCAACATCTCTAATGTAAAGAGACTTAAAAATCCAGTCACAAAAAGCAATTCTCTTGCTTCCCCCTAGTTATAAACTATCTTTCTGTACGTGCACCCACATCAGGCGATTTCCATTTTCTACCTTTCCAGCAAAGAAGTGTAAATGGAGAAATGCTTAAGGTGTGTTTGGTATGATGGAAAGTATCTTTCAGAAAGCACTTTCAAGAAGAAACTTTGTCTCACTATCCAACTCTCTAATGTTTAAAACTATTTCAAACGGACACTGTAAGTGCAAACCATAAGCTAAGAAAGTCATTTTTCATTCTTTAATGGAAAATATTTTCAAGAAAGATATCTTTTGGTGATTGGTCGCCAGAACATGTTGGATTCATACCAAACACACCCTTAGTCTTGCAAAGATTTCCATAAAGCTTTTCAGATACATGTATATCCTTGAAGCGCCACAAACAGAACACTTTTATAAATTACAATAGATTGAATTAGGATGTACAAAATTTCAGCTGCTAGAACTGAAAAAATTAGTATAACCAGTGAATAAAGATTGCATTTTTAATGATCTCAATTGCACATATATATATCTCAAACTGATGAACCCTAACAAACCAAAAAAGGGAAATCTTCCAAACACTATAATTAACATATTCATACCAAAATCACATGCTTTCCAGTAACATCAATTTTCAAGTCGCAAGAAATCTTGGGTTTGCCATTGGATACAGTACCAGAACCGTACGATTCAACCCGAACAAAATCAACGGAAATGGGAAGTTTGATTTTGCGAGCAAGGTCAGCTAGGAACAGAAAAGCACCAGTGGCAACGCCCACAGCGACCGGAGCGGATTTACAAGAAGAAAAGTTGAGGGTAATTAGGGAAGCAAGTTCAGAAACTCGTTGAGAAATTTGCTGCTCTGTCCATAAAATTTTTTCAATATGATCCTCCAAATTGGTAGCCATTGATACCTTGGGGACAGAATCAGCAATAGAATCAATGAAGGAATATTCCACAATAGAATCAGCAATAGAAATGCCTGCAACTTTATTGCTGGGGATAGGGTTTAAGGGCCTTATGATAGAGTTTTTAAATGGAATTTTTACTTGCTGATACCTTAGCTATTTTAAATAAATATACTTTTACAAAATTATATTTCATAGCTACTTTTAAATTTTTACAGCCAAATATGTGTTTATGGTCACCTTCTATTCTTAAGCCATAAAATAAATTTTTCTCTCTCATTCTTTTAAATTCATCTCCATCTCCATTGTCGAATGAAATTTTCATGGTTAGTGGTATGAGGCTATGCTGTTGAAAGGTAAATTTGGGTTGAACAGAAATGGCAGCTACGCTAAACAAATCCTCTTTCATTGGTGAAAGAATTTAAAACCCGTAAAAAGAAAAAGATTAAACTCTCCACTCTTTTTTACTAGTAGGAAAGTTTCCTTTTATTTCTCCACTTTCTCTCCATTAATGCCAATCCTCTTTCGTATCAATGTCGAAATCTGACATAGAGTAAACTGGGACTGGCAATGGAGGTTCGAAATTTGCTATCGACGAGACGACATTAAGGTTATTCTTGAACAAAGACGATGGAGTTTGGGAATGAGCAACTTGAAGAGTCTGTTACCTTTTTTTTAATTGTATTTTAGTGTATCTCGCTGTATTCTATGTATTTCATTGTATTCATTATCTTTTTTTTAATTGTATTTCAATGTATCTCGTTGTATCCTTGTATTTTATTGTATTCATTGTCTCATTATATTCCATGAATGTATTCATATGTTTTTTAATTAATAATTTATGTATTCAGATGTATTTATGTATTCAGATTTATAATTGAGTTTGTTGAGTTATATTAAGATTCTATTTGTGTTAATTTATTCACTTTTCGTTTAGAAACAGCTGAATAGACCACGATTTACGTTATTTACGTTACTATATTCACAAATACATATCGTGAATACAGTCGAATACAATAATTGCCTAGTTGTACTCTCCTGTTTCACGCCTAGTTTTGCTATTGTATTCATGAATACAATAGCTTAAATGTATCGAATACACTCTAGCAAAACTGAAAACATAGCTATACGAAGTAATATAGTAAATGGTTGCTACAACTAACTAATAACCACTAAACAATAGTGGTTTGTGAAAATTTCTCTTTTTAAATTACTTCATATGTAACACATTGATATATAAATATTCTCCAATTGTCCTTTTTATTTTAGATTTGGTTTGAAAATATGTTTTTGTATTAATTTTAGTTTTTGGTAACCAAATTGTAGAAATTTTCTTTGTAAACAAAGTTATTGAAGTTCATGTCTAGTAATCACAACAGACCAAGAAACTAATTTCGGGTAAATACCAACATCCAAAGAATAAAAAACCATTTAGACACCCATTCACTTTATACTGATATTTGCATATATTTTATATTTCTAAAAAAACATCCTATCCTAACGCAGTTAACTTTTCAGAACTAATATAGAAACATAATTTTTTTTTTTAGAATATACAAGAAAACATTTTTAAAATAAACTTTTTGCTTCTCGTTTTAAAATAAGCAACCAATTGCAATTGAAGCTAGTACAGAAAAGGTTAAGGACGGAAAATCCTGGGCAAATCTAGTTGTTGCGAACACGTTTGCCGCTAGAGGAATGGGATTATCGTTTGTGGCACCAGTAATTTCAAATGGAGAGAAAATTGTTGAATTGCAGCAGGATGAAATTGAAAAGGAAACAGAGAAGTGGAAAATGGCAGTTATTCTATATGTGGTTGGAGATACACCAAGTATTGGAGCTATAGAGAGGTTTATTGCATCACAATGGAACTTCGTATCTAAGCCGAAAATGTACTACCATAACGATGGTTTCTTTGTGGTAAAATTCAGAAATGTAGAAGAGAGAAATGAGGTTCTATACTGAGGGCCATGCACAATCAACAACAAGCCAGTAATTACTAAGGCGTGGACAACAGATTTTGATTTCAATGAAGAGGTTTTGAAAAAATTGCCATTGTGGGTTAAACTACCAAATTTTCCACTAAATTGTTGGGGAATGGACTCATTGAGCCGGATAGAGAGTGGATTGGGAATCCCAGTATATGCCGATGAGTGTACAACAAAAGCAGAAAGGATATCCTATGCCAGAATTCTTGTGGAAATGGACATCACAAAACCATTTCCAACAAGAATACTAGTTAAGGATCCGAGCGGCAGGCAATATGAATAATCAGTTGCATATGATTGGAAGCCTATGTACTATAGAACTTGCTTGCAACTAGGACATAACTGCCAAGTCAAACAAATACAACAACATATGAATAAGCAGCAGAAACAGAAGCAGGAATGAAAACCAAAGGAGCAAGGGAATCAAGGGTTTATAAAAGATGAGATTCAAACATCAGTAGGGAATGCAGAACTAATAAACAAAAAGCAGGATACGTAGCTAATAGCAATTGAGGAGGATGAAGGGTGGCAAACAGCAAAGGGGAAATCAGCCACAAAAAATACTCAAGCAGCATCAACAAGAGGAGTTGAAGTGGGTAATGGACTTAATGTTCTTAATAACTCATGCTCAATTACAAAAAGTAATATGATAAGCAGGGTTGATAGAGGACAATGTAGTCATAGGGGAGGTATAAAGGAAGGGATACCAGACAATATATCTAAATGAAGTTAGTTAGTTGGAATGTTAGAAGACTAAATAAAGTTTATAAGCAAAAGGAGATGCAGAGGTATATTAAAGAACATAATATTAGTATTATGGCTATTATAGAACATAGAGTACAATAAAAGTTTTCACAGAAAATCATACAAAAAATAGCTCCTACATGGGAATGGTGTACAAACTATGATGGTGGAGGAAAGGGTAGAGTGTGGGTTATCTGGGATCCAAATGAAATCAGATTCAATATGAAGGAAGCAAAAACTCAGTACATTCATGGAGAAGTAGTTCAGTTGGATACAAAACTAGAATTTACGTTTACAGCTATTTATGGGGCTGTATACAATAGAGGCAAGGAAAAGTTTATGGAGGGACTTAATAAGCTGGAGCCAATATCAGACAAAGCCTTGGCTATGCGTGGGTGGCTACAATACTATATTAGCAGTGGAAGATAGAATAAATGGTAGCTCAGTACAAGAAAATGAAATCAAAGATTTCAAAGAGTTCCTAACAAATACAGGGATGTGTAAGATGAGAACATTGGGAAGGGATTACACATGGACTAACTCACATGTGTTTAGTAGAATAGACAGGGCAATAGTAAATGCAGAATGGGTAACTAACATGCCACAAGTAGATGATGTGATTATGGATCCTCTCTTCTCGAATCATTCCCATTTGTGTGTTAAGCTTGAAGAAGAACCAAAGACCTCAAAGCCCTTTAGGTTCTTCAATTGTCTGGCTGAGCACGAGGATTTTCTTCCAGTAGTGACAGAAGCATGGAATAAATCACAAGAAACAGGAAATATGGCAGGAATCTGGAGGAAATTGAAGGATGTTAGAAGAGAATTAAAATGGCTGAATACAAATGAATTCCAAGCAGTAGATTTGAGGGTTAAAATGCTAGACAAAAGCTACATGAAGTTCAACAACAGATGAGAACTACAAGCATATCAACACAAAAGTTTTAAGAAGAGAAAGAACTGAAACATCAGCTAGAGAAATGGGCTAATATAGAAGAAATCATTTATAAACAGAAATATAGAAATCAATGGCTGAAGTTGGGCGATTCTAATACTGCATTCTTCTTTGCCAGCATGAAGAATAGAATAAGCCACAATAAGATCAGGAGCTTGAAGACTAATGATGGAGAAATAATTCAGTCTGGGGAAGCAATAGAAAAGGAAATAGTGGAATTCTATAAAGGGCTATTAGGATCTGCAGCTGATACCATTCCAGCCATATAACCAGCTATTATGAAAGAGGGCAATGTGCTAGATAGGAGGCAACAATTGAAGCTAATAGAACCTGTTATTGTAGAGGAAATTCAAACTTCTCTAAAAGGGATATATGATCAAAAGGCTCCAGGATGTGATGGATTCAATTCAAAGTTTTTTAAGAAGACATGGGGTATCACAGGTCAAGACATAACTAAGCAGTGCTTCAGTTCTTCAACACAGCTGAAATGCATCTGCCCATTAATGTAACAACTGTTACATTGATACCTAAGGTTCACATCCTTCAACAATCAAAGATTTTCAACCTATTTCATGCTGCATAGTGTTATACAAGATTATTTCAAAAATTCTGACTAATATATTGCAAGGGATGATGGATCATTTAGTAGATAAAAGCCAATCTGGTTTTGTTCCTGGAAGAGTTATCATAGATAACATAATAGTAAGCCATGAACTGGTTAAAGGGTATGGGAGGAAGGGCATCTCACCTAGATGTATGATGAAACTAGACTTGCAGAAGGCCTATGATTCCTTTGAGTGGAAATTCTTAGAGCACGTGCTGAATAATTTGAACATCCCAGAGAAGTTTATTAGATGGATAATGGTATGTGTAAGGACAGTATCTTACTCTATACTCATTAATGGGAATCCTATGGAACCATTCCAAGCTAGAAGAGGATTGAGACAAGGTAATCCACTGTAACCATTTCTTTTTGTGCTTGGTATGGAGTACCTCACAAGGAGTTTCAAGACTTTGAAGTATAAGCCAGATTTAAATTTTCATCCTAGATATGATAAACTAAATATCATTCCACTAGGGTTTGCATATAACCTGCTGCTACTCTGTATAGGAAATACTATTTTTATCCAAATGGTACTCAACTATTTCATGGAATTCTCTAAGGAATCTGGCCTAAAAGAAAACACAACAAAGAGTTTCATATACTTTGGAGGAGTACCACAAGATATACAGCAGAGCATAGTACAAGTAACTAGCTTTAGCAAGGGAGATTTGCCTTTCAAATACCTTGGAGTTTCACTTAGTACTAAGAGGATTTCAATGATACAATGTCAGCCACTGCTGGAGAGAATATTAGGAAGATTTACCTCCTGGACTTTAAAGTACCTATCTCATGCAGGAAGGGGGCAATTGATCAAAACAGTGCTGTTCTCCATCCAAATATACTGGTCGCAGATATTTGTAATTCCTAAGAAGATGATGAAGAAGATAGAAACAGTCTATAGAACCTTTCTATGGACAGGAAGAACAGATGCTTCTAAAAAGCTTTGTTATCATGGGACAAAGTATGCTCTCCAAAGACTGCTGGTGGATATAATGTAATGGATGTGCATACATGGAATAAAGTTGCAATTTGCAAACTACTATGGAATCTGTGTAAGAAGAAAGACAAATTGTGGGTTCAGTGGAATCATTTGTATTATGGGAAGAAGAAAGAAGTGTGGGAAACCAATCCAAGCAATGCATCATGGATAGTTCAGTAAATCATTAAGGCAAAAAGATATGTAGTGGCAACATGGGTCGATATGAAGGAACTGGCAAAATGGAATTACTTCTCTATCAAGAAGTGGTATAAAGGCATACGAGGACTGTATCAAAAAGTATCATGGAAGAGATTAACGTGAACAACTTAGGGGCTCCAAAGTGGATCTTTGTGCTGAATCAAGCTCTGCAAAACAGACTCCTTACAAGAAGTAGACTCCATGCATGGGGAGTTACAGAAGAAGTAAGATGCCCCTTGTGTACTGAAGAAGATGAGACCATAGATCATTTTATGTTTAAATGTAGAATTGTTGGAAGTATATGGAGCAAGTTGCTACATTGACAAGGCATAACAAGACCTTCGATGGAGTGGCAAAGGGAGGCACAATGGGCTAAAGACAAGCAACATGAAACAATGCAAAGGCTCAAGTATATTGACTGACTTTGGCATGTGCAGTATACCATATATGGAATGAAAGAAACATGAGAGTATTTCAAGAACAACAAAAGACAATGGAATTGATAGTTAGACAAATCATAGAAGAAGTTGAAAATAGGGGATCAAGAATCATTAAGATAGAGAAGACAATGGAAGAAATGAATTTCTATTCTTCGTTTGATATAGAAGACTTGTAGTAGAAGTTGTGTGGAACTGGGAATGTCCAGTTTCAGTTTTTGACATTGTACATATTTGCTATTGGTAAATAAAATTATTTAATTACCAAAAAAAATAATTTTTTTGTAAAAATGAAATCTAACAGCATCAATCCCTTTCCATATAACTCTAATATCTCACTACTGTTTCAAAAAATTATGTACTAAAAATGGAGTGTTGAGTAGCTAGCAAAAATAGGAGAAAGATTAGAAAATGCGAAAAAATGGGTTTTCCATGAACATTAGAAGTTGGCTTTGTTGAAAATTGTTATCACATTGGAAGAAACAGAAGAATTATGTAAAAATATTTCATCACTTCTGGGAAGATTTGGACGAGGTGGTACGTGATATTCCATTCACCGAGACGCTATTCCTAGGGAGTGATTTTAATGGTCACATCAGAATGACTTCTAGGGGTTATGACAATGTACATGGTGGCTTTGATTTTGGTGATAGATACGAAGGAGGAATTTCCTTGTTGGATTTGCTAAGGCTTTTAATTTGGTGATAGCTAACTCGAGGGAAGGGCACTTGGTCACATTTTATAGTACGGTGGCCAGGGCCCAAATTAGAAAGAGCGATAGAGGTTTATGCACGAATTGCAAGGTTATCCCGAGCAAGAACCTCATGACCCAACATAGGCTCTTGGTAATGAATTTAGACATTAGGAAAAAGAGGATCGTATATGGTCAACCTAAGATCAAGTGAGAAGCCTTGACTAAGGACAAAGCTTAGGAGTTGGAGGAGAAGTTGTTAGTAATGGGAGCTTGGAGGAGTAGCAGAAACACGAGTAGTATGCGGATCACGATAGCGAATTGCATTAGAGAAGCAGCTAGAGAGGTATTGGGGGTCTCGGAGGGCTACACTAGTGGGCATAAATGGGACTAGTGGTAGAAGGGAGACGTCCAAGAAAAAGTGAAAGTCAAGAAAACGACCGTCGTACCCTATTTTACCCAGATTAAGATATGATTCACCATAATGGAAATTCCAAGGTTCATAGCAGGTAAGGAGCCGCCACCTAATATTTAGGTAAATCATAATACCTATGGGTCGAATAAAGATCAATTCTTATTAGTCTGCTAAACCAATGAGATTCTAGATAAGGATTCAAGTTATTCTAAGAGGAAAGGGTGAGACGTCCCTTAAAAGTTAAAATCTATCTAACGATAGTTGATTAAACTTAGTCTAAAAGATATGGATAATAGTCTATATTCGAATTACTTGTCCATTAAAGTGTAGGTTAAATCCTATAAGTTCATTTAGAAGATCTATATATTTAAGATCTATGTAATTTGAACTATTCTTTCTTCTTCTTTTTTTTAAATAATTTAAATATACTTTGCAGAAAAGGTTCAAAACTACCCCTAGATAGGTTTACCCTAGTTTACTAGCGGACACAATTTTTGAATTTTTATTTAGAAAAAGTAATTTTCTCTGTTTAAAAATCTACCTAGAATACCCATCCCACCCCCAACCCAACTCCTCCTTTTTTTTTCCCCCTAAAAAGGGTCAAAAACTGCCCATGAACTAACAAAATGGGACAATTATACCTCTCCCTAGCCCTTTATTTTAGTTTTTTTTTCTCTCCTTCCTTTTCTTTTCTTCTTCCTCTCCTTTCAACCTCCATTGAAGAACCTCACCTAAACCTCCCAAAGAATTCCAAGCCAACAAAAATTGTATTTTTATCTCCTCTATTTTATTTTCTTTCTCCTTCTTCTTCCTCTCTTTTCAACCTCCATTGTGAGTGATTGTACGTATATTTTTATTTGCATGTATTACAGTTAAAATAGATTGGTTCTCTTTGATATAATCTCTTAAACTTTAATTGTATCACGACCCCAAAATCATAACTAATCGTGGTGGTGCCTAACTCACTCGCTAAGCATGCCAACATAACAACAATGAAACATAATAACAGAAATAGGAAGGAAATAACACAGAGTCTAATGCCAATAACATGACTAACTGTGTCAAAATACAAGAAAAACCGCAAAATTGGTAATACAATGTCATGAGCTCTAATCAAAAGTACAAATCCGAAACACAAATAATGATATTGTCTGAATAGAAATAACAATTTAAAAGGAAAAGAGATGCCAAGACTGCGGTTGGGATGCAACTCAACGACGAGCGTAAAACACACACTTAAATTGTACTCGCTAGTCAAAGGTAGTATAGTATAATATCGTGTCCACAGGTATTAGATTTAAATAGCATTCTCGTATTTTCTAGCTTGATTGCTATTCAGGAGGATCAACAGTTGAGATTTATATGATTAATAATAAAAATTAACTAAGAATCTAATATCTACAGCTATTGACTAGTGACTATCGAAACAAGGAATAAGCAATTAAGGTTATCGGTGGGAGAGGATAGAGCTTTGACGGAATATGTGCAAGATAATTATTCGGGATCTAACTCTAGATAATTCACTTTCAATTTTCAAGTGAGTCTCTCGAATTCACTCTATTGTTATTTCAGATGTTCAGCAAAAACTCCTCCCTCGATTAAGTCTTAACATCATGAGATGAACCAATTTAAGCACTATGAAGATATACAAGAATGCATAGTAGATCGGTCTTTAGGAAAACCTCTTTTGATTATTTTCCTAATTAAGTTTAATCAACGATTCAACTGGACTCTTTCGATTACTTAGAAGAATCTATGAACTCAATCACAAATATAATACAAAGATATCACAAGTTATGCCTCTTTCGATTACAAGAACAAGTGAATATAGATGCAACAATTAAATCTTCCAAAACGATTCAAATACATAAAAGTAGAGTTATAATCCACAAAAAATCATCAAATCCATCAAAACCGAAAAGGAACTACTCCATAGACGTGGAGAAGCTTTTCGCAAATGTAACTAAAGTAAAGAAAAACATAAATTCAATCCAAACCCAGATCTTGAGTGAGGAAGGAATAATGAAATCCTTGTGCTTGTGTTCTTCCAACTCCTCCTTAGCCTCCTTAGGTCGAAATTGTGTCAAAAGTCCCAAAAATAGTTTTTCCCCGCGTATTTAAGCCACCCCCAATAAACCCCGAACGAAATTACCCTTTTTAGCGGAAATGAGAAGTCACTCTAACATTTTTGTGCTACCGCCCTGCGCGCGCCATGCGGCATGCTTGTGAGGAATTCTAGAACAATTCCAAAAATTATTTCTAGCCATATTTTGCACCGGTGCGCCGCGCCTCACAGATGTGCATTTTGTCGCAGTAATGGGGAAGTACAGAGCCCTTGCAGATTATATATTTACTGCTGTTTTGTGTTGTTGCGCCGCACAATGCGACGCATCCAGCGTCGCCCACTCAATTCTTTGCTGACTCTTTCATTTTGCTCCACTAAGCAGCCACTTTATTCGATCACGTGGTAGGAATAAAGTAACGTTTCTAAGGAATTCACCTCAAATATAATCAATTGTATTTCTTTCCAAAGGCACGGCTTGCCTCCGCCATAGTTTTGGCCTTTGAACATTTTGCTCATTTTTTTCCATACATAATCAATTCTCGAACGTGATCCCAGCTTATTGCTTGAATTTTTACTCAGACTTCAAAACTTCAAATAACTCGAATTAGCTCTAAAACATCTACTTAATTCGGAAATCACTCCTACATGGCATAAAACACAAAATAAGTTCAAAACACTACTAATTATAACTCAACACAAGTAAAGTCTAGTGAATTAAAGTGCAATTACCGACTAAAATACGGGATTATAGCCTACCATCAACACCTCACACTTAAACCATTGCTCGTCCTTGAGCAATCAAACTACACTTCACATAGAGATGACCTTTTTAAACAACTCTCTTAACTCATCACACCAAGAATAATCAAACATATTAAGCACAATACCGTAACATCCTCGCCTCAAGATTTGACTCAAAAGCACCACGCATTTTTCACAACCCGTTCACTTACTCTTACACAGAGGTCAATGACATTACCTTTTCTTCGTGAATCAAGTGCACTCACACAACAATAGAGAGTAGTTCCACATATAATAAAGTTTAAGAATAATTAGGAACTTGAGATAGAAAGAATTCACTCACTTTCAGAAGTGACATTCATGTGACACAAAAGGTGTACCATAAGCTTGCCCATAATGTTCTACTGTACTAATTGAGCTCATTCAATCAAAGATCAAGTACAACTTTATTTGGTTGTAATGTAAGCTGCGGGATGGGTAGGATATATTTGAATATAATCGTGACTACACCTCCCTAAGCACTTTAATACATACAATTTAACCATTTAAAACTCCATACTTTTATTAACCATAGCTCCATATTCACATCAGTATACGTCAACTCCTAACTTTTTTTAAGAAAAAATACATTAAGAGTTACCACTATCGGTGAATATATTTTTTTTTTGTTTTTTTTTTAGCTCAAGTGGCTCTTACTTTTTGAAAACAATGCACCTTTCTCCTTATTTCAATAGTTCTACTCAAAATCCAAACCAACACCCCACACTAACTTTTACAAAGTTCATAACAAATTCAAGTGCTCGCGAGAGGTAAAAAGGTTTGAATAGATGGCCAATTCAAACAAATGGGTAAGACTTGTAATGTGGTTACCAAAGAAACAAGATTACAGGCTCAAAGGAGTTAACTAAGATACATATCGATTAGGTGGGTCAATATATAACTGGCTCAACACAAAAATACCTATATCACTTCTGAGACTGAATAAAACTACTATTTCACTTTGCAAACACACATGGCAAGTTCTAGACATCAAATACAATGCACGGAATACACAAAACCTCATAAACACATGACACATAACTCACTCAGGATTAGTTTCATCGAGACAATCTGGTCAAAGCAGTTAATCAAAATTAAGATTATACAATTTAAAGTACTTATACAACAGTCAAAAACTGAGCGTACGCGTCACAACTAAAGCACTTACTATTCTCAAAGCATAATACAATCAATAGATATTTCTTCCATTTCAAATCACAACACAAGGTTTCCTACTCCTGAAAAAATTTAAAACTAACTACATCCAGTTCAAACAAAATCCTTGAAAAAGAATCGCGGCACAAAAATAACCAAGGAGAATTTATTACACTACCTAAGAAAAATATTTTTATTTTACTTATAAAATTTCAATCGAAAGAAATGAAAATAAAACACAAGAAGCGAAAACAAACACGTATTTACATCCTCCACCCCACACTTTAAATTGCGGCATGTCCCTATGGCACACAAATAAAAATCAAGAGGTAAAGAAAACTCCCCTGGACTTTTTTCCGCTTTCGAGAACTTGTGAACTCCCCTTCTAATTTTGAATTCATTTTTGCTCCTCGGGATTATTTATAGAGCTCATCAGGCCAAAGTCTTTTAAGGAATTTTGAAAGACCTGTTCTTTTCATTCTTTCTTGGCCTCATTTTGTGCGGTGGATTGTTCTCGTAGGATCATCTTTAACTTGTTTCTATATTCATTTACAAGATCAATCCATGCATATTCGTGTAAATTCCCAAAAATAAAATCCACATGATCAAGGTTAGAGTAAGAAAATGAAGAAGAAAAGTCATCTGAGTATTCCTCTGGTATGTTCAAGACCATTTGTTCCTCATTCTCTTCTATTAAAAATTGTAAATGTGGATAGAAGTATGGGGATTTGAACTCTTCTTTTATTGATGCACAATCAACCAAAACCTCATCTTCAATCATCTAAGTTGAAACAGAGTCATCTTGTATAGTGAAAAATTCTCTATGTAGATGTTCATCATCTCAGGTAGGCTCATTCTCACAGGGTATCTCCTCTATGTATTCACCATCACAATGCAATGACCTTTCTGAAAGTGTACATATTAATTGATTCACTTGCATTGTTAGGTTGTTAGTGGCTTCATCATCTTGTGTAAATCTCTCTTCCACCTTATTTATGAACTTATACCTAAGTTCTTCTAAACTACCATTCTCCTCTTGAGGTGGTTGGCTCACTTCGCTTTCATTCCAGTCATAATAAGGGTATTCATCCCAACCATAGTCAGAATTGTGCCCATATGAATCCTCATACCTGTACGGACTAGAGACAAAGTGAGAGTGTTCAAAAGATGAACCATAGAAAGAATACTTACCTGCTTGACAATCAACCCATAGATGCATATTTAAAACACATAGCACACCGCTAATAATATTCGGCTGCTAACTCTTCAACCGTTTTCTTAGATTGGCCGTACTCCATCTCCACATCATTCAGAGTTCAATATCAAGAATATGCTCTTCAAAATTTCTTCAACAAAAGAAATCTTGAAGAGAAGTTAACTAAACAAAAAAAAAACAAAAAAAAAACAAAAAACAAAAGGTAATTCCTGAATTAGCACTATAAACTATTTCAAACACTGCTAATTTTTAATCTCCGACAATGACGCTAAAATTTGACGAGGATGAACATACACTTAAATTGTGCTCGCTAGTGAAAGATAATATAGTATAATATTGTGTCCACGTGAATTTGATTTAAACAATATTCTCGTAGTTTTTGGCTTGATTGCTATTCAGGAGGATCAACAGTTGAGATGTATATATTAATAATAAAATTAACTAAGAATCTAAAATCTACATCTATTGACTAGTGACTTTCGAAACAAGGAATAAGCAATTAAGGTTATCGGTGGGAGAGGATAGGGTTTTGATGGAATAAGTACAAGATAATTATTCGGGCTCTAACTCTAGATAATTCACTTCTAATATTCAAGTGATTCTCTCGCATTCACTATATTATTAGTTCAAACGTTCAGCAAAAACTCCTCTCTCGATTAAGTCTAAACCTCACGAGATGAACCAATTTAAGCACAATGAAGATATGCACAAATGCGTAGTAGATCAGTCTTTAGGAAATCCTCTTTTGATTATTTTCCTAATTAGGTTTATTTAAACAAATAGCCTCTTTCGATTACTTAGAAGAATCTATGAACTTAACCACAAATATACTGCAAAGATATCACAAGTTATGCCTCTTTCGATTACAAGAACAAGTGAATATAGTGCAACA
>MU667007.1:0-17021 GCA_026770625.1 Nicotiana glauca | reverse complement strand
GGGGGGGGCTGCCACGTTCTTCCTTGGGGGCTGATTTTAATTTATTTACTTATTAGTTCACCGGGTAATATTTTGTTATCCGGTAATTAATCTATTACCCGCATGATTCTAAAATTATCATAAATTACTTAAAATTCTATTTATTTTCAAAATACTTCACATATAATTTATATATTACAATACCTTGGTCATATGGTACCTTGCATGGTTCTAATTTATAATTATCGGATATTATCGCTCGGTGTATTTTATTTCAAATTGGCCATTTCCAACGAAACTCGTTTTCGTTAATCCGTGTACCCCTTTATCCTTCATAACCCTTATTCATCTCTTGTTATAAATAGCATAATCCTCATAATCTCCAAATAATCTTTTACTTGGACTGATGTCAATTACCTTACGACAAATCCAACGTACAATACTATAGGGTGCAACATCGTCGTAACTAAATACTGCAAACATAAATCCATTGTAATGTAATACTGCTGGGTGCAACACTGTCGTAACTTAATATTGCGAGACATAATATCGACGTAATATTGCGGGGTGTAGCATCATTTCCTCCTTCGGAACATTCGTCCTCGAATGTTGGCTGATGCCCTTATCATTTTCGTAACTTATAGCTTTTGTGAATACCTTAATACTCTTCTTACCATTTAAGCAGTTGCTCTGTGAATAAATCAAAAGTCTAGGGTATTCCCCCCTTTAGTCTTTTTGCTCATATCATGACCCGTGGTTTAAATCTTCATAATCTTGCAACTGCAGTTACCTCATGTCATGCAACTTGTATGACCCTGGCTTTGTAAGTGCACTTATGCGATTCATCTTTCCTTTTTTCTTTTATATTTTAGTTAATATCGAGGCCTTACTTTGTATATACAGGTCTTAATAGGATGCCTCTGTGGCCTCTATAGGTGTACTGAAGTCCTTTGCTAGATACTTTGTAGAACTTGCGAATATGGCCATATCTCATTTCATAGATCTGGTTACCCAATATGACTTTACTGCATTTACATGGGTTATACAATACCATAATTTTTGCTTCAATCTACCTTTACTGAGGTATGCTTACCAAGCTCCCAATTACTTTTGTTGCCTATCCTGTAGGTATAAATCTCAGTCTTTCAATGCTCCTTCATTACCGTTCGTCTTAAGAATGGCGGTCTAATCTCATCTCATACTTTGTCACTTTTGTCCATTCATTGTTGATTCACCTCAATATTAATCTACAATATCCCACTGATAACTTGAAACTTCTTACGTCATACCTTGCCACTAGGGCTTACGTTCCATCGATGAATATTTGAAGTGATAATCCTGATCCACTTAGGGGTGATACTATACTTCAATGACCGTATTTTATAGCATCCTAATATGATTCACTTATATGGGTATTTTAATCCCGTACAATCCATGAAATCCCTTTTGAATCATTACTCACTCGAAGGCCTAAATATCATCCTTTATCCATCATAATTACACCCTTATTGTATTATCAGGGCAGCATTCCATCTTTTCTAAATGCTACTAGTCTTAGACTCCTTTGAGTTCATTCAGGCTATACTGAACTTTCTATAACTTAGAGAAACTATCAGCTCTTCTTGCTTTCGTGGGGTTAATTCCGGGACTTATCCATTCTCGTCACCTTCTCACTCGCCTTTTCTTATCCTTACTCCTGTCTTCCTAAAACCTTGTCGCTCAACCATACTTTATATTGCAACCTACACATATTCATTTATGCTACTTGCAACCTTTCTTCAACTTGCTTGCACCATAGATTTATTTATGTTATTCTGGAATATCAAGCGAGACGTCACATCGTCTATAACTCTTCTATACTCTTTTAACTACACCTCTTTATACAGAGAAACCATAGGCTGGATAATATGCCACTAAAAATGCCGCTATCATTCCTAGATATTGAATCCCCGTGCTTATAACCTTTTATCTGAAGTATGGACTACTCACGACTTTCTGCATTTCAGTACTTCGTACGTTGTTCACTTTTACCTTACTTACTCAAAATCTCGTATCATATCTTCTATCTCTTTCATAACCACCCTTCCACCTAGGTGTAATTCACGTCCATAACTTGAAGCTCTATTATAATACTCATACCTCTGAAACATGCACAATCTGGTGGGAGCTTCGTACTGACTTCTTATGAGGTTGGTACTTCTTCTAACTGGCTTCCTGGTACAGTCATTATAGATTATGGTTGTTGTGTTATTTCTCTTGGACGTCTGATATTAAGAGCGATTCTGTCATGTTCTCAAGAACAACTTCTATAATTTTTCTAGGTCCAATAATCACACTTCTGATTTACTTAGGTGATATACTTCTTTAGTTTTCTCTTCCTTCTGATCAGCCTTTATGTAGGCTTAAGCTATCTTCCGATCCGTGGCTCATGGTATCAGTTATTACCTTAGCCTTTCATGGGCATTATGGAATATCCATGATGCAATCTTCTAACAATTCAATCCTTTGTCTATTCCTTGGGCTCAATTCTTTCTTTTAACTTATACCGGAGTCTTCTATGACTGTATGATTGTCAACAAATATGCTTCCTGGATAATATTCCAAATCTTGAGTGTATACATAACGTACTAGCTCTGGATTATTGATCAAATAATTCTTTCGTTCCATCTTAGCTTTCTTTCAACGTAAGATATTACTTTTCCTGGTATTTTTGCCCCTTGTTGCATCCATACTTAGCTTATCTTAGTGCCCACACTTGCCAGAGTTTTCATACAACTCATATGATCTCGAATATTACTTTTAATTTTTACTTCCCGTTCATTTTCCACGGTAGGTACATTTTCCTTTGGAATGCTTAAAATGTTATTACGAGATTGTTGTTACACAACCATTTCCTCTTTAGGTCGTTGTGCGTAGGTTGAAGCCTTCTTTCTTATCTCCTCAGCTAGTCTTTCATTGTAGTACTTAGGGAGAACACTTGACTATCGTAAAGCTGTGAGCTTATTACGGACCTTTTTGATGTCCTTACTTGCCTATAATCATCTGTAGTTGCTTACTTCCATGCCCTTATGCTTGTATGGTTGCTTCTGAACTGATATTTTAACTTCCTTCCCAGTGGTACGTTCTTTTATCCCCGTAACACTCATACAGTACCTTTAACTACACCGACTCTTGTTTGAATATATTTCAAGTATTATAACAATATCCTTCGAGGCTGAATTCTCCATGTTGAGTTCTACTATGTTTATTTTACACGATCTGATGACTCGCTTGTAACCTCCTGTTTAGCCATAACTAGGATCTTCCTGACCAATTACTAACTACTCATTGGCCCATTCTCACATCAATATTCCTCGTAATCTTTCTTGGGTTATTTCCTTTGTCTTAACTTACGTCTTGCACTGGCTCCTTATTTATTAATAATAGCTCGAGCAGGAACCTTTACTTCCTTTACCATTTCATAGTCACTAGAACCACTTAATTCTGACTTAATACCCCATCACTCCATATTACCCCCCCCCCCCACCCTTTAGGGGTGTACTAAAAGCAGAAGCTACTAGGATCTACCTATAGATGTTTTACCTCTTCATCTTTTGCGTCGTTTCTCAACATCAATGATCCTTACTTGCCTTTCAACAATCCTTCTGTACCAAGGATGACAAATTCCCTTACTCGCGAGGGTGACACTTAGTGTAACTAGAATATACAGTCTATTAAGCTTAACTTTGCTCACATTTCTTGCTCTAGGGAAGCGTCTTACTGAATGACCGTACTCTGAATTCATCATGAATCTCCTTCTATGGTCCATTCTATTACTGTCGGAATGAAATCTAAAATTTCCATGATGCAGAGTACTTTCCAACCATTCGGTCCCTAATATTTAGTTTATCTTGTTTACCAGCCCATACTGATTTTTATTACTCTGGGGATTAACTCTCCCCTCTGGTAGTCGTGTTGGAGTCACAAACTTATTTCTCGAAAGGAGGATATAACCTTATGGCCTATTCTCTTTTGTTGTCATATGGCCCATCACCCTTAATCTGTTGCCTCATTTGACTATATGTTCTGTAACACTGTACCTTTTTCATCCATGTATCACACCTTATTCATAATGCTTCCTTATCTCTCTTCTCATTATTCTGCTAACATTTCTGCATATCCCATTTTCATCTGAAAACTTCAATATGACATTTTTCCGCTTTTAGCTTTCTTTTGCTCCATCCAGTGGCTCTTCAAGTTGCTTAATGTTCTCGCTTTATTAGGGACGCGAGCCACACTAAGGTAATATTTATCCCTTCAAGGCTTATAGTGCGTGTCTTTGTAGTACTCATACATGGCTGAACTATTTTAGAGTGCACCATCTAGGTGTCTCATAAAGAGATATATTAGCATATTTGCAATATCCTTCGGAAATGTCAACTGATGCAATCAATTCATCCATCATATCTTCTTATACTACTTTTATTAACCCCCATGGGGCATATTTGAAAGGGGTGCGACCAATTGTATATACCTCTGTTACTATTGAATATATCTCAAAAGCTTATGTTCCTCTGCCTCAATTATAAATGTTGTTAACCTTCATTAACTGGGTACCTCGTACTCTTTTTCACCTTGCTCCTTTTACTTGCTGAAACTTGTACTTATCTTCTTAATCTTTCATTGTCCTTCACCATAAAGATGGATAGGCATTCTTGCCTTAAGACTTCTTATTAGGAATCTTACACCTTTCAATACACCCATGATCTTATTAAGACCTTATATTTACTTATCGTTTGCATCCTACAAAAATCCAATTCCTCTGATTCAGCTCTTCTACAAGTATCTCTCTTTCCAACCTTCTTTCCGGATGAGGTATCGTCTTATTACGAATAAAATAGAATTTCGGAACTTGAATTCTTATAAGTGAGCTCTACCACACGATCTAGAGTAAGAAGAAAGAGTGACAATCTGAAAGGCCTTGTAGCCTATTGCTTATAAGTGTGGTGCACGACACACCCATAAACAAGATTACGAGACACGACTTCTTGACTTCCCAGGACAGAACAACTCTGATACCACTTTTGTCATGACTCAAACTGATGGGGCTCGATGGGCACCCGGTACCTTACTTAACAGAGTACCAACGTAACATATCTTTATTATTACATCATCGTATACACGTTGTCATACCTCCTTTTTACCTATATCCCCCCCTCCCCCCCGGAAGGGTAAAATAAAGGGAGTTTTTCCAATTAAAGGACAATTGAAACGAAATTATTTATTAAATGATTCAGAGTCGCCACTTGGAAGATTTATGGTGTCCCAAGTCACCAGTTTAAATCCCGAATTGAGGAAAAGGTTTGACTCTGTTTAACAGTCCGCGAACCAAAAATCCGGATAAGGAATTCTGTTAACCCGGGAGAAGGTGTTAGGCGTTCCCGAGTTCCGTGGTTCTAGCATGGTCACTCAACTGTCATATCCGGCTTAATTATCTGATTTTAATACAGTTTGAACCTATGTGCAATTTTAAATTATTTACCGCGTTTAATTAATTTTTAAAGAATGTTGAACGTCATTAAAAATATGTCTTTGGATCGCGTCACATGAAATGCACCCGCAACCCGGAACACACCTTATTCGACGTTTGGGGATTTGGATTTGGGTCACATAAAATGTACACCCAAATTTAAGAAGGTAAAATTATTAAATGACACGCCTAAAAGCAGCTAGTGGGTTGATAACTCTGCGGGAGGCCATGAAAATTTGCTAGATAGCTTACCCGATTTCTAAGGATTTTTAAATAAAATAATTAATACAGGCCACGCAATTTGTGAATTTTATTTGGCGTGGCGCACCTTAATTTATTTTAAAAGGGTATACTAAAGAGGAACTAATATTATCTATTAAGGATTGTCTCTAAAAAAACTTAATTGATTGGCATTATTAATTACTACTTATTAAAAAGCATTCAAGGAATTCGGACCTCAAGATCAAGTCCAAATTTAAACAAGAGGAAAACCTCTTAATTCAAATTTGCTACTTAACTTGGAAGGCCAAATTTACTACTTAACTTGGAAGGCCCAAAACCTGGATTATAAATTTAAAATAATGGCTTGAATAAGGTCTTTAGTACATTGGGCTTCAAAATTGGCCCAAAAGAATGAAATCCGTCCAACCCTATACGAGGCTGCCCAACACCGGGCCTCAACTGGCAAGCTTTGGCCCAAAGATATGAGTCCCAAATCATACATTGATTTAAACTAGACATCACAACACTGATTTCAAATAAAAAATTGGACTTAACGATTTGTAAGCGCATGGACAATTCAAACCCATTCAAACCAAATGCATATTGATTTTAACTTACAATTTCACACTTGTATTCGAATCCAATATAGGCTGCTACATAACTTGCCTATTTCCGAAATTTTACAACACAAGCCCTCGGCCTCACTTACATAACTGATTCGTGGACTGGAATTGAAAATGAACTACTGATGCCTCTAATTACCAAATCAACAAGAATCTGAGAGCTGAATACTTCTAAATAATAGTCCGACATACAATCTCTAAATGTTCAAATATGCTAGTAATTATACCAATTTCAACAGAGATAAAAAAGGTAACAAGGATTCTCAAACATGCTATCAATACACTAAATGAATACAATAAATTGCTAGACTAATCTTCACTACAACTAACAGAAAACAGCTGATCCAAATATATCTCATGAGTTTTAAACAGTCTCTAATCAATTATATGACATGACGATCTACATAATCAATAAAGCTAAATATACTATATAGACTCGAATGACCATATAATGTAAAGAAATTTCAGCATGGCTTTCATTCTCATTCCCAATTGATAGCTACATCATGATTGACTTAGAACATGTACCTGGAATTCGAAAATAAAAAAAAGTGAGGAGGCAGTATCCAACAGCACAAAATCAGCAGTAAACAGCTAGTTTCTCCAACCAGAAAATGATGCAAATAGTCTAGAAGAAACAACTTCAAAATCCAGCAGCCAAATAGCCCAAACTCAAAGCCAAAACCAACCAACTTCAACCCCCAATCAATAGAATAGTGGACTTCCAGGAAAGAAACCAATTTTAAAAACAGTAAAGGTGAAACTGCACTGTAATGATGCCAAACCAAAGCCCCAAACAACAATATCTCATATAGACTTTAAATCAAATTTGAAGACCAATTCCAAACCTTTCTCACTCAGGTGAGTTGAAATTGTTTCAGAGGTTTTGAAACAATTTTTAATCACTGAAAAATTTTAATGGAACAGTAGAATGGTCCTCATGTATGTATATATCAGTGTCTATCTTAGTGTGTAACTTAGTATGTAATCAGTGTATTTTCAGTGTATTTTCTCTCTTCTCACTCAGTGCTCTCAATGTTCTCTCTATTTTTCTTAGGATCTCAATCTCTCTCAAAATCTTTTTTTTCTCTCCAAGAATGTCCTCCTTAGGGTCTGTTTTATACCTCTGAACTTACTCCTTTCCAGCTCTCTTCTTTTCTTTTACAATTGAATTCTCAGCTTTTTCATTATTGCCTCATGTGGGCGACTTTCTAGCTCCTAAAAGTATTTAGCCAGCCTTGACCAGTTTCCTTTCTATTTTCAATTCCCCCTTTTTTCTTGTATATGTTCACTAGTGTACTCTTTCTATTGTTACAACATATTCTTAATTAAATAAACTCTTGAATTGAGTTTATATACATATCTAAACAGGTAGTTAACTAGATTTAATTAATCCTTAATTTCGACTGCCTAAAAAAATTAAACGAGGTACGAATTTCAGTCTTAATATCAACTAGCATCCTAATTATTCAAACCAAATCAAATAAAACCATCCAAGGAATCCAACAGGATGCAAAACAAAACTCCTATTAACAGATTGATCTATTTTCCATTGAAATTTGATCAGTAATTAAATGAAGAAAACGAATAACTAGAACAAACTAAAAATACAAATATGAAAGGAAAACAGAAAACTATTGGGGCAATTCACACTTTCAAACCCGTTCTCAGAAAAGGAAAAGAAGAAGGAGAAGAAAGACGGATACAACAAAACTAAAAAAAAAATTAAAATAAACAACATCATGCAATACCCGTTCGATGAATAAGAATACCTAACAAAGTCGGCCAACTTCGAATTTCTTCTTCAAACTTTTGACTTCGACCAAAAGAGGTCTCAATCAAGTGTTGTCAGATGAAAACACCTGATCGAGGTCCGTTTTGGTCTTGATCATCAGCAAATCTACAGATTATGTAGTTTATCATTTTAGGTCTATCTTTGATTTGAAATTCGATGAGTTAGAGGAATATTCGATAAAAAATAGTCATGGATTTGGAAACATGGAATCGAGGGGGTTCTGGGGTGTATTTTTTAGGACGGTTGGGCCACCGGCGACTCGTGGAGTGGATTTGGGGGTGGCGGGTCTAGGGTTTGGGGGTTGAGGGAGATAGAAGTGAAGTGGGGGGGGGGTCTGAAGGGTTTTGGTATTATTATAATGGGGGTTGGCTCTGATTTGTTGGATCAATGTGATCCAACGGTTAAGATAAAGTAACGCAAAAACGGCGTCATTTGGTGGGGTGTGGCGACGAGCTGGATTGGGGACGGGTCTAGGCCGGTTTTTTGGCGTGGATTCGGACCGGGTACAAGGTATTTTGGTTTCGGCCTTTTGAAATTGAACTTATTTTGGGCCCAAACTGATTTCCTCTTCGTTTTTTATTAATTCTTTTCTTTTCTTTTTCTTACTAAATTTTTCCAAAGTTAAAACCTAAAATCCTAAATCAAACTATAAAATCAAATTAAATTAAAAATACTAATTAACTCTAAATAATAATTATCACAAATAATTAAGTATCAAATCACACTATCAAACACTGAAAATGCAAAGTGCATTAACTTTTATGATTTTTCAATTATTAAAATAAATAATTTACTATTTAACCCAAAATTATAAAATTAAATCCTAAATGCAAATGCTATATTTTTTGTATCTTTCCATTAATTTACACAAATAAACGTGCACACACAAATGCAAACAATAGTTGAAAATATTACGAAATTCGCAAAATTGCACACAAAAGGAAAAAATTATTTTATTTTGCATTTTTGGGAGTGATTCGTGTGAGGTAAAAATCACGTGCTCACACACGTGAAATACGGGCGTAATAGGCGAACATGATCTTTTATAAACATGAAAAATAGGCCGACAACACCGCACAATCTTTCACATACACGATATATGTCTACAAGCCTCTAAGAGTACATAAATATCATAAAGGTGGACATAGAGTCCCGCCATACCAAACAATACATATCTAAATCCTACTAACAAAACATGAAGCTCCGAAGCAAATGAAGCGCACCAACATCTTCCGCTGAGCTGATAGCGTACTTGGAGGGCTCTCGATCTGTCTATATGGACCTGCGGGCATAAAACGCAACATCCCCAAGCAAAAGGGACGTCAGTACAAATGATGTATTGAGTATGTAAGGCACATAAATAAATACAAAAGAGACATGGAAGAAATATAAAGTACATGACTCAACCTATAAGTCTGAATAACTTTGTAAATCACGAAATAATTATATTATGATGTATGTGTGTATGAATGTCATGTCGTGCATAGGTACATGTTCATAACATCATCAGCCCCTGAGGGCATCCCATCATATCATCTTGGATATTGTGGGAAAAATCATCAACGTATACCAGCTGATAAGGTGGTGGTGTGTATATAACGCCATAACCTCTTCCCATATCCCATATACATATACATCCATATATATGCGTATATAGTGCCATTTGAATCATATTTCAGCCACTGTGGGCAACATCATCATCATATACCAGCTGATCAGGTGGTGGTGCATATATAATGTCGTAACCTTTTCCCATATCCCATATACATATACATCCATATAGATGCGTATATAGTGCCATTTGAATCATATTTCAGCCACTGTGGGCAACATCATCATCATATACCAGCTGATCAGGTGGTGGTGCATATATAATGTCGTAACCTTTTCCCATATCCCATATACATATATTTACATATATACGCGTATAATGGCATCTGGTCATGTGTCAATGCACATGTATAAATGAGTGAAATGCATGAAAAATACGTAATAATCTTAATATTTTTTTCAGATAATCTGTTTCAAATGTGTATTATTCCGAGACCCATAAACAGGAAATAATACTATTTTTCATGGGGAATCAAGAATATCGATACCCCTAATAATTCTATGGATAGAATAGTTTATAAAAACTGTGTATTTGCTCGTTTCTTCAGTATACTTTAGACCATGCCAAAAGAAGGAAGGAATAGCCTTAACATACCTGGAATAAGAATAACTTCGTATAATTATACCGTTAGAAACCTTCGTGGATTGAACTTAGACTCAAAATTTAAATTTAAGAATCGACGTTTGGCTTAAATGCCAAAGTAACGAATTGATACAATTTTGGAGTGAGGCTTGGACGCATGGTGAGCATGAAAATGCTTCTACTTTTCCCTTAACAGTATGCAAAAATGTTTATGTTTTATCCTAAGTGACATGTTTTGGATCTCTCTTTTTGATTCATAAAGCTTTAAAACAAAGTCTTGAGAAGACTTTGAAATTAAGCTTTTGACACATGTCAAGCTTAGATAATGACTCACCTTATGCTAAATGGGGGGAGGGGGGCTGCCACGTTCTTCCTTGGGGTGATTTTAATTTATTCACTTATTAGCTAACCGGGTAATGTTTCGTTATCCGGTAATTAATCTATTATCCGCATAATTAAAAAATTATCATAAATTACTTAATTTTCAAAATACTTTATATATTACACTACCGTGGTCAAATGGTACCTTGCATGGTATTAATTTATAATTATCGGATATTATCGCTCGACCCGTATTTTATTCCAAATTGGCCATTCCCAACGAAACTCATTTTCGTTAATCCATATACCCCTTTATCCTTCATAACACTTATTCATCGCTTGCTATAAATAGCATAATCCTTATAATCTCAAAATAATCTTTTACTTGGACTGATGTCAATTACCTTACGACAAATCCAATGTACAACACTACACAGTGCAACATCATCATAACTAAATATTGCAAAACATAAATCAATCGTAATGTAATACTGCTGGGTGCAACACCGTCGTAACTTAATATTGCGAGACGCAATATCGACGTAATATTACGGGGCATAACACATAGTTTGAATCAAATGAATATTAATGTCCGTCTTTTGATTATCCAGTATGTTTTTATTACGAACATGCCATAGTGCAAAAGAGATAAAGATGGTATTAGGGATGCTATATGAAGTTGATTGTAAAGGCATGTGTATGAGATTATATAACCATTGGGAATTATGAAAAATATTTCGGGTAGAGTATGATGATGTTCCTATAGGAGGCGTATTGGAAGAGATTGAGGGGTTATGTTTAATTGTGCCCGTAGTTGAGATAATTTTGGACATTCGAGGAAGATATGTGCAATTATTTCTGGAGCCATTTGACATTGCTTACAAATATTATAAGCGATGATACCTAATTGGGATAGGTATGTAGCAGTTGGTAGTCGGTTATGTGAAAGAAACCATCCAAAAAAAGATATTTTGGATAGAATTTTTAGCTTCCAAATCCATTTGTAGAAGTACTGAGTACTCTCATTTGTAGCGAGTGATTTGTAGCTGAATTTAACAGAGAAAATACCATATTTTGTCAGATCCAGTAGATCTAATCATAATTATGGTGGTGAAGTGGCATATAAATATTGTGAATGTTACTTTTTAACTCAGATGGGAGATCAATTGGAAGTGTGGCAAATTGCCCTTTTTTGTCATAGTAGTACTCATATACCATCTTGTGTTTTCGTTGAGTTGGAAAGGATCATATAGGTAGGAAATTAATCTGTATTATGTGTGATCCATAGATCAGTCCAAAATTTTACATGTTTGCCGTTTGTGAAATTGCATTTATAGCCCAATTGGCAGTAAGACCAGTCACTTATGTTGTTTTTCCACTTAAATATTGGGAAGCATTTGGGCGTCTGATTAGGGCGAATGTAAGTATTTATTAGAACTTGTGACCAAAATTGTTGTGGTTGTTGGAATAGTCTCCATACAAGACTTGCATGTAAACCTTTATTTTTCGTGGAAAGTTTTTGTATGCCCAAGCCACTTTGGTCGAGTGGTTGAGCAACATTGTCTCACTTAAGAAGGTGAAGCCTTTTCTTTTGCAGAGTTATACCCCAAAAAAAATTTCTTTGCTATCTACTTAAAAGAGATAGAATATTGTTAGGGATTATGATATACTGCACGATATGAGTTGGTAGTTGGTTGAAGGTAGAGCGAATATGAGTAGTGCGACCTGCCCTTGTTAAGAATTTTATTTTTTACCCAGCTAATTTATTTTTGAAATTATCCAGTAGAAATTAAAAATTATTTTTAGTAATTTTTTTTAATGAAGATGGGAAAGCCCATGTATCTACCAAACTGTTTCCCTTCTTTCATATGGAATAGCTCTAAAACAGAAGTTCTTACGTTTAAAGGGCATGCTTTTGAGAAAAATATTTGTGATTTTTAAAAGTTTATTGTTTGGCTCGAGTAGGTTGTGAATTGCTGTATAGTATTGATGATGGAGTCACAAGGAGACGGACTTATTTTTGCCGTCAAGATAATATCATCCGCAAGAAATAGGTGTGATAGTGAAAGTCCTTTTGGAGATATGGTAATTGGTTGCCAAGCACGATGATCTACTGCCGTAGTTATTTGGCGTGATAGCATTTCTAGGCATAGTATGGAGATAGAGGATCTCCTTGACAAATGCCCCTTGTCTGATTAAAATAATCAGTTGGATTTTCATTAATTAGGATTGATGTCGAAGTTGTAGTAACACAAGACGTGATGAATTTGATGAAGTTTGGCGGGAGTTAAGGGTAACTAGTGTATTGTGAATACATGACCATTCTAGTTGGACAAAGTCTTTCTCAAGATCAAGTTTGAGTAGCATATAAGAAGTTTTTCCTTTTATTTTTTGGAAACGAGACATTAATTCCTGGATGATGATAGCATTGTCTGCAACACGACAATTTTTTTGAAAGCTAGATTGAGTGGGATGAACAATGTACTGGATAATTGATTTTAGCCTGTTAGAGATAATTTTAGTAATAACTTTGTAGATTATGTTATAAAAGCTTATGGGTCTAAATTGAAAAATTGTAGACGCTGTTTAGTTTTTTGAAATTAAGCAAATTATGGTTTTATTGATAGAGGAATCTATCGTATGATTATTAAAAGATGTATGGCAAAAGAATTTAACAGAGCTTCCAACCGTATATAACTACGAATTCACCATTTGACGGAAGGACTTCTAGTATATGACAGAAGAAAAGATAAAGATAATTTAGCAAAATTATTTTGTGGTGGAGGGATTACCTTTTAGTTTTTGTTCCTCGTATGATTCTGTTTACTACATACAAGATCAACACAATCCAATTTTTTGAGGTTTTGCTATATCAACAGTTGGAATTGATGTTTTTAGATTTTCTAATGAATACCGAGAATATTTTCAATATTTATTTTATCAGTTAGATAATTGTAAAGTTTTCGTCATTATGACATATGCTACTAATGATCATGATTACTTAACAGTTACGCGTCATTGGACAAATAATAATTGGTAATACGAAAACGTATTTTAATGTATAGATATATTCATGTAAGATACACTAGAGTATTTATTTTAAAAATTAGTGAATTATTATGCGATTAATGACAAAGTTATCAATATTTCCTCACGTAGTGTTTCTGGTAATACTAATGTTGTTTCAATTTTAAAAACAAAATAAATTTCATCTTTTTTCTGATATTTGTCATGCTAAATATACATGTCATATTTATAAATTAGCTGTAAAGGATGTCCTATAATTATTCAGCTTTATTCTTGATAAGATACTACTATCACTTATATTTTTAAATCCCCAAAAGTGACAAGACGCAAAGAGTTTAAGACAGGGTATCATGATGGTAACGTTCTTTATAAAATTATTCCACCAAAGTTAAAACTAGATGGAATTCGTTATACGATAGTAGCTTCTTATGATGAACCAAAAACTTAATTAATGATTTTTTTGTACAAAAAATACTTTTTTAATATTTTAAAAAAAAGTTACATTAATGGGTATTTCGCAGTTTTATACTGCGAATTGCGTTAACGAAATTTTTGCCGTTAAAATAATTCGCAGTATAATACTGCGAAATATTAAAAAATTAATTTTTTTTATGCAATTCGCAGTATAATACTGCGAATTGATTGAGATGGGCGCAACTCATTTTTCAAATAGCATTTCGCGGTATTATACTGCGAATTTGGATAATTCGCAGTATAATACTGCGAAATAGACTGATTTTAGGCCCCACTATTAATTAACTGACACAACAATAATTTGAATACATAAAACGCAGTATAATACTGCGAATTACTTTGAAAAATTGTACATCCCAAGCTCGGACTTGCCTTATTTATAGGCGTTTCAATTTTATAAAAATTCATTCAACACTTAAACTACATACGTTCATTATTCTCTCTTCTCCTTATCAATCAATTTATTACAATGTCTGAAGTGCCAAAAATAAGGGTTTCAGTGTATTGGGGGGTGAGATTGTGGTGGAGAATAACTCTGTGAGGTATAGCTCACCTCCACAGTATCATGTTAAATTGCCGGTTAATATGGAGTACGATACATTGGTATCGTTGTTACGTAAACAAATGAGTGAGCGGAGGCGTTCGGTTCGCCTTAAAGTAACCGATAGATTTCCTTATTCAGTGACTCCGCAGGGGTTTGCTTATTATTCTGAGTTCAACATCGAGGATGATGAAACTCTTAGAGATTTTTTGCGGATTCCGGACGAATACAGGGAATTTATTGTAATAAAATTATTGAAAATGTACGTGAAGGTGGAGGACCTTCCTAGTAATGAGGGCGTGCATAGCAGGGGTAACCCCCAGTCATCGGGTGGTTATTCTGGAGCAGCGTTTGCCGGACAGATTGCAGATGAAAGAGCTTGCCTTCATTTAAACTTGTCACCACAGGCAAATGAGCAGCCAGAAAATAATGTTTCCACTTTATATAATCAACAAGACGACTAGAAAACATCAATTTTACTACGTTTTAGCGATTTTTTTTTTCATGTTTTAATTGGATTTGTATTAACACTCATATTTTTTATAGGGGGTACCGTCCGGATTTGAATTTTTCAAGTTATGACCCCGCCCGAAGTTGGAATATGCGTAGGTCTGGAGTAATGGACCACGGTGGTCCATCTAGCCATCATGAAACGTCAAGACAATACGATTGTAAGTAAAGTGCTATAGCGATATCTAAAGCATTTTTCCTGAGTAGTGGGTAACTTATGTTTTTGTTCCTTTTGTGCAGTGAAAACGAGCTTCTTGAAGCGCCTGGCCTCACACAGTTGCCCATAGACGACGTTTTTACTCGTGATTTGGCAGATGCACAGAGTCAGGAGGATGATAGTGATTATGACAACAATGCGGATGAGTCTGGGGATGACACACCCTTCCATGATGAGGGTGATGATGAAGAGGAGGAAGTGAATGTTGAACCTAAGCTGACCAGGGAGCATGTTCCTCTACCTCCCGATAGACCAAGAGTGTATGAGTCCCACATGCCATTTCATGAGTGAAATATTCCCTACCTTGATAATTTTCCAAGCATGCCTAACGTCGATGCCCTCACAAGGGATGATGTTGAAATACGGTCAGTGATGTGGGATGAATCTAGACTAGTTGTTCTTACAAAGGGCATGTATTTCCCCGATAAAGCTCGCCTAGTTAGGCTGGTAAAAATCTACAGTAAAAGGGAGTGTCGTGAGATGACGGTAAGTGAGTCAACTACGGAGAAATACAAGGTTGTATGTCGTAGGTGGTTTATGGGTTGTCCTGGATGCTGCGTGCCACAAAGAAGAAATCAGGTTTGTGGAAAGTGGGTAAATTTATTAGCGAGCATAGATGTGAAATGGACACATTCAATGAGAATCACTTCAACCTGGATGTCTACTTGATTTCCCTTGTCTTGGTTCCATTTTTGGTAGTGTCCATTAGGTTCAAGATTAAAGAGTGTATTACAGCCGTCCACCAGGAGTATGGTTGTACTACAACCAAAAGAAAGGCATATCTCGGTCGCAAACGTGCCTTTGAACTTATTTATGGCGACTGAGATAAGTCTTTTTCAAATCTGCCCAGGTACATGGCTGCACTGCAACACTTTAACCCCGGGACTGTTGTTGAATGGAGGCGTGAGCGAAGTCCAGATAGTCCGGAATATATATTCAACTATGTATTTTGGTCATTTAAACCAGCAATTGATGGTTTTGTGCATTGTCGTCCTGTAATTTCCATAGACGATACTCATGTCTATGAAAAGTATGATATTAAGCTTTTGATTGCAGTTGCAGTAGATGCCAACGGACAAATATCTCCACTAGCTTTTGCCATTTTTGCCGACAAAAGTGAAGAGACGTGGATGCAGTTCTTGAACCACTTGAAGCAGCACGTTGTGAAACAACATTCAGGTATTTGTCTAATATCTGATCGTCATGGTGGTATTTTAAGTTCTGTACGTCACTTGCATGAATGGCAGGAACCATATGCATACCACCATTACTATGTGAGGCACCTTACGGCCAATTTCCAGAAAAAATTTCCTGACAAGGCGTTGCATGACTTAATGTGGATGGCTGCAACTGAGCACCAGTAGTGCAAATTCACGAGGCGCATGGAAGCGATCCGGCAGATAGAACCACGAGCCTATACTTGGTTGATGCAACATGACCTTCAAATGTATACATTGCATGCTGATGGCGGTAGACGATGGGGAGCCCTCACTACAAACGTGTCGGAGTCATTCAACGGCTTGTTGAAGTCTGGCCGTGGACTGCCTGTCATTGCCATGGTCCGCATGACATTCAAACAGAGTGCAGAGAGGTTTGTTGAAAGGCATGC
>MU667003.1:21243-41124 GCA_026770625.1 Nicotiana glauca | reverse complement strand
GTAGCCTTGTTCATCCAGAGTACCCAAGGAGATCAAATTCTTCTTCAGATCAGGAACATGACGGACTTGTGTAATAGTTCTCACGACTCCATCATGGCAGCGAACTTGAACTGAGCCAATGCCAACTATTGCACAAGTTGCATTATTTCCCATTACTACGATTCCTCCACTTTTCTCATAGCTGCTAAACCAGTCTTTTCGGAACGTCATATGCATAGTACAAGCAGATTCTAACACCCATTTGTTTCCTTAATTACTATTATTACACGATGTTGTTAGTACATAATCATTATCAAAATCATGTACCTGTTCAACTGTAGATGCACTCGCCTTTTCCTTGGACTTTGACATTGGGCAATCTCATTCAAAGTGCCCTTTCTTGCCACAACCCCAATGTCGACGCCCCCTTTTTCTCGCGAAATCGGGTTTACGACATTTGGGAGGACAACTCTATTCCCGTTTGGGAATTGGGTTATGGATTTTTGGAGAGTCGTCACCTAATGATTATAGTGCATTAGAACACTTTAAAAAAATAATTTGAGATGAAAACCAAAGTTTGGGTGAGGGCTAAAAATTATCTCGAGGGGAAGGTTTTAGGCACCCCTCAAGATCCACTAGTGTGGTTCCCGTCCATGCTATAATTATGACTTCAAATGCAACCAAACAAGTAGACAAGCAAGCATTGCAAATACAAGAATCTTTAACATAACAGTTACAAATAAAAATCACAAAAAGGATTTAAAAGAGCTAAAGTTTGGGAAGGAAGCGATTTGTGATTAAAGAAGAGATACACAAATAAAGGGAAGAAGTCAAATAATTGAGGCAAGTAACTTAAAAGAAATGAAAAGAAGCGGAAGTTTTTCTAAAAAATTGGACAGCTTTTGAAAACCTGAAAATAACAACTAATAAAGAGGGAGGGGGTCCTAGGTTTATATGTTACATGGATAATTCACACAACACTAGTACCCAATTGTACGCATAGTGTTATCGTGTGATCATCATCTCCATATCTACCCTTCCCACCCTGTTAAGGTATTAAAGCGCGAAATGGTATTGTTACTTATTAAATGCTATTACCCATCCCAATCCTATCAGTCCCAGAGGCAAAATGGACTACTAATCCTAAAGGGAAAGGGGTTTGGGGCTTTTAGAAGTTTCAAAGGATAAAATGCTAAGTCGTCAACCAAAAAAAGTAAGTACAAATAGAGGGAAACAGACAAGCAAACAAGGCTCAAATATGCCTCCATAAACCATCAAAAATCACAGAGTTTAGCATGTCTTACACGTACTGATTTTGGTCTTAATTAAATAAAGCGACAAGAGGACTGGTTCAACGCATATTTTTAGGCAAAAAGTCTACATTAGGCTTACTCGAATGCAGTTGACTAAAACCGATCTGATTGATCTAAGTGTTGATTAGAGCTAGGCGTGTTATATACTGATTTTAGAGGAAGATGCAAACTACAGGGTTTACCAAATTTTAACAGGGCATTATGAGTTCAAAAGTTAACATTACCTCGATTCATATTCGAAATTTACTATAGGCATGATTTCTATACACTTACTGATTTGGATAACCCCCTTTTTTTTAAACGTTAACAAAAGGTCCTATGAACATGGTATCTATATGCAGCTTTTATTATTGAAACTATGGACTGTTTGCCTAGTGGTGTTTATAAATGCAGAATGCAATAGCTTATAGACCATATTTTATACGAATTTAGAAGTTGACCTATAGGCAGGATATCTATGCGCGGAGATGCAGAAATTATGAATGAATCCTATAATCATAATTTCTAGATGTGAGTTTGTAGAAGTTTAAAAGTTAACCTATAGGTAGGATTTTTAGGTGTGTTTGAAGAAATAAAGGTTAACCTATAGGCATGATTTCTAGGTGAGTTTGCAGAAGTTTAAAAGTTAACCTATAGGTAGGATTTCTAGGTGTGTTTGCAGAAATAAAGGTTAACCTATAGGCATGAATTCTAGGTATGAAATTGCAAAAATCATAACAAACTCCTATAGGCAGGATTTCTACCTTTGATGCATAAAAATTAAATCCCATCCCCCCCATTCTACTAAGTTCCCCGAGTTTATACAAGCTATTACAGCCCAAAAGAAATAAACTAGAAACACATGTTAACTAAAGAAAACATGAACGGAAGTAGACAGGAATGAAAACATATTATTATTGAGACATGTAAATTAACTAGGACATACCAGTAGTGAAACAAAGTGCAGAAAAGTAGAGCAAGCAAGAGTCCACAGCAGCACAAGTAGCAAAATGAGAGAGAGTTTTTAAGTGTTAGAGAGTATTTTTGAACTCAAATTGTTTGTCTGTGTTCGTGTGTGTTCGTGTGTTCAAAGGAAAGGGAGGAGAGTATTTATAGCTTTGTGAAAACGAGTAGAGTAAGGCAATAAGTACAAATCTAACACAAATATGGGCATGATCACAAATCAGAATCAATTAGCATAAGACTCCCCTTTAATCAGGGGATTCTTATTGAAGCGGTTACTGACAGGATACAAATAAGGAAAGGAGAATCAATCTTGTAAGCAGAATGGCTGTTGCCATAAAAGAAACTGTAAAGTCATACAATAGGCAATTAAGTCTAAGTACAGGATTTGAAGTTATTTTTGGAAAGATTCAGTGAGGCCAATCAAAGAAAGAGAATCAATTAAACTTTGACAGGCTAGTAAAATCAAGATCTCAGGGAAGGAAAAGTTTTTGAAATCAATTTCGAGTAAAAAAAATAAATCACAGGAGGAAATCAGCATATAATGCATGCACAAATAGAAGACATGTGAGGCCAAGCTATGGCAAAAGAACATCATACAGCAATATCATAGAGCAGACACTCAAAACATGCTAGTTAGGCTTCAGTGTGTAATAGAGAGAGAAGGAATCAAAAACATGCAGAGAGTCGAGTGAGAATCATAATCGAGTTTGTCAGGTGGCGCAAACGTAGAACATATAGAGAAAAGAAATGTTGAAACAAGGAATGAAGTTGAATAATTTCAAACATACAAGCTGCACAAACAACCCCACGGACTCGAATAGCCTCCCAAAGAGACTAGGATTTTCAAATCAGTTGAGTTTAGAGATGACAAACAGGTGAAACAACAAGAAATTTCAAAGTTCCAAGTGAAAACCCCTAAAAATTAGGGTTTTAACTATTAATCAATAAACCAAGCAGATAGGCTCAGGAACTCAAGTAAATCCCCAAAATTAGGGTTTTTAACATCAAATAAACCTAGATATGATAAGCGTAAGAATGGAATGAAACCTTAACAAATAGACTCAAACAAAAATCACAAAATTAGGGTTTTCCAACATGCTTACTCAGATAAGGGAAACAAACCAGCAAAGTACAGAAACAAGCCAAGAACAAGGGAGGAGATTTGAAACAACTTAACATAAACCATAGTTGAAGAACAAAGAGTTTTGAAAGTAAAAATTGGTGAAACTTCGAGAAACATGCTCATAAAGTTCAAACACACATAGATCTGGAGCAGATATAAGAATAAATCGACGGAACCTTATAGTTAGGGTTTCATAAGAAAACCAGGAGATGAGAAAGGCTTCGAAAACTCCCGATCTGAGCAGGACAGTCGAATATCGAACTCGAATGGCCATGGTTGGCCGGACAGAGGTTGAAGATGATCGGAGAACAGCCATCGAGCAAAAGCTTGGTCGAGACCCCTTCAAGGTCTGGTCATAGGACCCCAGAGATAAGCACATAGAAGCCATGGGAGGCCGGTGTAGGCCTCTGAAGAGTCTGGGAGCCATGGATTAGGGTTTCTACGAGGGGCGGTGGCTAGGGTTTGAAGCGAATTGAGAGAGTTGAGAGAAGAAGGGGACTCAAGGGAGGCATTTGGTGAATAATGATTTAGGGCCAGATGTCGTTTGGAATTAAAAAAGGAAAGGGGAGGTCTGGGTCGTTGATCAAAATGATCAACGGCTCAGATTAGAAGAAAACGGACGGGTTTGGTTTAAATGGATATTGCGTCGGGTTAGAACAAAATTGGGCTGGGGTGATTTGGGCTCAATTTTGGGGCTGAATTGGGTTGAATAGGGGTGCCAATTTTGCTATCATTGAAATGTAATTGAGGCTAGGTCGTAAATAGCCAATTTTCCCTTTTAAATTTTTTATAAAATAGTACTACAATTTTAAAAAGCAGATTAAGAGTACTGGACAAATGAATATTATATAAATATTAACTAAAAAATGTAGGGACTAATTTTATAAACATAAGATGCCATAAATTACAAGATAGGCTATAATTGCAATTATATGCTATTTAGCTTTAAAAATACCAAACAAATTTGTAAAAATATGAAAAAATCACCTTAATTATATTTTGGTGTAAATGTAAAAATAAAAATGAATTATTCACCAAAATGATAATTTTGGGAATAATTATTGGATTTTGTTGTATTAAAATAGGAATATATTGGTTTAAGAATGCCAAAACTCTTGGGTGTGCTTATATATGCACCAATATATTATTTTGGAAGTATTTTGGGTATAAAAAATACATAGGGAAAAATTGGGTATCAACACCCAACACTTTGTATTCTTTTTGTTCACACGAGACTTTGATCTGTACTTTGATTTGCTCTTTCCCTGTTGGCTTGTCCGGCCTCTCACAAAGAGCCCACTTGCCCGGTCATCTCTGTCTCCTTCGATTTGCCTCCGCACATCACTAGAGTTAAGTGCCTGCCGCACTTTCTCAAGCTTGATAGGCTCCTTGCTATACATCATTGAATTCTCAATATCACAATAGCCTGAAGTCAATGAAAATAGCAAAGCACATGCAAGCGTCTCCTCCTGCCTTTTAATTCCTGCAATCTGTAAGTCCATGACAAGTTTATTGAACGCATCTAAATGATCTTGTAACGAAGTACCTGACCCCATCTTAAATGTGTGAAGACGTCGTTGTAACAACATCCTTGTTGTCACTGATCGGTCTTGGTATAATCTTTCTAGCTTTTCCCATAACTGTTTGGCCGTCTCTTCGGTACCTGTACTCACTTCACAAAGCACGTTAGGTGCAAGGGATAGTTGGATTGCACTCAATGCATCCCCTTCAATCTTCTCCATGTCGGGAGCTGATGTATCCTTAGGATACTTTCCATCAATAGCATGGATTGAACCTTCCCTCTATAGTAACGCCATCATCTGGATCATCCAGATATTAAAGTTGTTGCGTCCACTGAATCTATCAATTTCAAACTTCATGGAACTCATCTTTGCTTGTTCTTCCTCCTTGGATCGTTATGAATCCTGTCGCTCTGATACCAATTGTTAGCGGAAACATAAAAGAAAGACGACAAGATTTAACGTGGTTTGGATCAAAATAATCCTACGTCCACCAGAGAACAATTGCCTTTCTATTATTTACAAAGGAAGGGGAGATTTCCCAATTACACTTAAGAGAAATTCTCACTTAACTCTCTAGTCACTATAATGTATTGTATTGTTTTTGGGATGGTTTCTACAAATGAAGGAGTGCATCTATTTATAGAGGTAAATACCTCCTCTTTTTGTCATTGGTGACATCAAACTACCTTCTCTTGATGTCATGGGTGACATCAAAGGAGGAAGCTTCCTCCTAGCATCTATACCAACTCTTTCCACCAACTCTTCCAATTGGCATGCCATTGTTGACTAAACATAAACCAACATTTTCAGCATGCTTTTGTTGACTAAACAAAAACCAACATTTTCACTCCTTCTGCCTCCAATCACTGGGATGGTCTGGCGACTATATATGGGGTTGCTACCATCGCCATGAATAATCACCTCTTGGTGATTCCATTCAAACTTCACTTCCTGATGCCGGGTCGATGCTACGGCTCCAGCAGTGTGGATCCAGGGTCGTCCTAATAGCAAGTTGTAGGGTGCCGGGACATCTATCACTTGAAAGTCAACGTCGAACCATGTTGGACCCATTCGCAAGCATAGGCAGATTTCTCCAATAGTAGACCTTTGGGACCCATCGAAGGCTTTGACATTGATGGCCCCATCTTTTATCTCGTGCAGGCTCTTTCTCCAGGTTTTGAGAGTTATCAGCGGACAGATGTTGAGGCTGGATCCTCCATCGATCAAGAATATAGTGATGAAATAATCCTCGCATTGCACGGTGATGTGCAATGCCTTGTTGTTGCTCAGACCTTCTGGCGGTAGCTCATCTTCGTGAAAGGTGATTTTGTGGCTTTCCAGTACTTGCCCTGCCATATTTTCCATTTTGCCTCCAGTTATGTTACTAGGCACATAAGCTTCACTCAGTATCTTCATCGAGGAATTTTTGTGTGCGTCAGAACTCTGTAGAAGAGCTAGGATGGAGATCTGTGCTGGTGTTTTGTTCAATTGCTCAACGATCGAGTATTCCTTAGCTTGTATTTTCCTCCAAAGATCATCGAGCCCAGTTTCAATAGGCCATCCAGAGGCTTGCTTACTGGACTCAACTAAGTGTTCTGGGGTGTAAACCCTCCCTGTTTTGGTCATGCCCTGCGCAGCAATTGTTTCCCCTGTCTTGGTCTTCCCTTTTATCCTAGCTTCGGTCGTGTAATCCCATGGTATGGCATTTGAGTGGAACGGTGTTATGTCTATCATTTCCATAGGAATGGGTACCCTTGGTTGTAACAAAGAAACTTTAAAGGGTGCAGGTGCTTTTGGAACTCCAAATTCAACCTCAATTGGCTCGGGCGCCTTTGCAAAAGGAGGTGCTTCAAATTCGAGAGGTATAGACATGATTACTTCATTGTCCCTGGAAGGTTGATTCTGCACAACAATTGGGTCAAGTGTGACCGCTAGTTTCTTTGGTTTTTCTTTAGTTCATCACCCTCAGCAATCAAACCTATCGACCCTTTGGGGTCCCAATCATCTTCGATCTCGATCATGTGAATGTCTCCACCTTTATGGTCAGGCAGAGGGTTGTTGCGAACATTAGGAGCAGACTCGTTTGCTGCGATGACCTTATTGTCGATCAAGGTTTGAATCTTGTCCTTCAATGAGCGGCACTCGTCAAGGGTGGTACGCACATGTCTTATTAGGGTTGACCCACTGGGAAGGATTTTGTGGAGTTATGACTGGGATAGGGGTGACATAACTAGTAGCTTTAAGACTCTCTTACAGCTGGTCAATTGGTTCGGCGAATGGCTGTGTATTATCTGGGAGGTCTGCGGTCAAAATTTGGCATCGGTCTAGGGAAATTTTGGCGGGTGGGAGGTGATTGGTAGTGAGAGGGTTGAGCATTATAAGCTTGGTAAACAGGTGCTGGTTGAGAGTATCTGGGTAAGGTAGGTTGGTATGTGAGAGGTGGAGACGATTGGTAAACGGGAGGTGGATTTTGATAGGAGGGTGCAGGTGCTTGGTAATTTTGGATAGGCTGATATGTAAGTGGAGGTGACGGGTAAGTGTGGTATTTTAGTGGTGATTTGGCTCCCTGTGCGACCATCACGGCACTTACATCCTTCTTCTTGGATATGCCACCAGACTGTAAGGCTTTGTTGGTGGCCTGCAATGCTTCAAGATTAATAACCATACCATTCTTAATGCCTTCCTCAATTCTTTCTCCCAGTTTGATGATATCGGAGAATTTCTGACCCTCGATCAGCATTAACCTCTCGTAATATTGTGGATCTTGAGCCCGGACAAAGAATCTATTCATCTATTCTTCTTCTAAGTCCGGCCTGACCTTTGCAGCCTCTGATCTCCAACGAGTAGCATACTCGCAGAATGTTTCGGTAGGTTTCTTCTTCAAATTCTGGATGAAGAATACATCCGGTGCATTCTCTGTATTGAATCTGAGCAGGACAGTCGAAGATCGAACTCGAATGGCCATGGCTGGCTGGACAGAGGTTGAAGATGATCGGAGAACAGCCATCAAGCAAAAGCTTGGTCGAGACCCCTTCAAGGTCTGGTCATAGGAACCAGAGATGAGCACATAGAAGCCTTGGGAGGCCGGTGTAGGCCTCCGATGAGTCTGGGGAGCCATGGATTAGGGTTTCTATGAGGGGCGACGGCTAGGGTTTGAGGTGAATTGAGAGAGTTAAGAGAAGAGGGTGATTCAAGGGAGGCATTTGGTGAATAATGAGTTAGGGCAAGACATCGTTTGGAATTAAAAAAGGAAAGGGGAGGTCTGGGTCGTTGATCAAAATGATCAACGGCTCAGATTAGAAGAAAACAGACGGGTTTGGTTTAAATGGGTACTGGATCGGGTTAGGACAAAATTGGGATGGGGTGATTTGGGCTCAATTTTGGGGCTGAATTGGGTTGAATAGGGGTGCCAATTTGGCTATGATTGAAATGTAATTGAGGCTAGGTTGTAAATAGCCAATTTTTCGTTTTAAAATATTTATAAAATGGTAATACAATTTTAAAAAGCAGATTAAGAGTACTAGGCAAATGAATATTATATAAATATTAACTAAAAAATGCTGGGACTAATTTTATAGGCATAAAATGCCATAAATTACAAGATAATCTATAATTGCAATTATATGCAATTTAGCTTTAAAAATACCAAACAAATTTGTAAAATATGAAAAAATCACCTTAATTATATTTTGGTGTAAATGTAAAAATAAAAATGAATTATTCACCAAAAATGATAATTTTGGGAATAATTATTGGATTTTGTTGTATTAAAATAGGCAATAAATTGGTTTAAAATCATTTAAAAATGCCAAAACTCTTGGGTGTGCTTATATATGCACCAATATGTTATTTTGGAAGTATTTTGGGTATAAAAAAAACTTAGAGAAAAATTGGGTATCAAAGCTGCCCCTCTTTACCCGGGAAAGATGAAAGAGTTCTCGGGTAAAGATATGATGGCCAATTTTGACCGGAAGCGGCAATTTGAAAAGAGCTTGACCGAGCTCTAGTTTCTGAGCTGCCTACATATCCCTGGTTTTATAGGAATCAGGTCGTATGTAGTTTAGGAACCATTGACGGAACATGCCGATGGCAATTTGAAAGAGATGGGAACGATGTTTAGGGGGCAAGAGGTGTTTGAAACTGGATCGGCGGCGAGGAGTGGAGCGGGATCGCTTCTGCTGAGATGGCCGTTGCTAGTCGGTATACCTGTAGGTAAGCAATACGGGCGTATATTGTGCATAAACTTAAACATGATGCAAGTTCCCGTTGGACCATGAATGCTGTCCTTGGACGGTTAGGATGACGTCCTCGGACCATGATGTCCTGGGCCATGAAGCACAAAATTAAAGGATTCGCAGGCTATGAAATGATGTTCTCGGGCTATGATAATGGTGCCTCCGAACCATGATGTCTTTGAATAATGATGTGCAGGATATAAAGTGGGTCCTCGGGCCATGGCATAGTGTTCTAGGGCTATGAAGGATGATGCCTCCGAACAATGATGCCTTCTGATAATTTGGCGATATTTCAGCCCATGAGATGCAAGATTTGGCGGTATTTCAGCCGATGCAAAGCGTAAATGGCGATATTTCAGCCGATGCGAAGAGCGTAAATGGCGATATTTCAGCCGACAGAAATTTAAATTCAACGGGCGATGTTTCAACCGACGTAAAAAGTAAAAATGGCGATATTTCAGCAAACAAAAAGCATAAGTATTGGTGATGATGGATATGAACAGGCGATCTTTTAGCCGATATAGAAAATAAAGTTTGGCAATATTTCAGCCGATTGCAAGATGTGAGGTAGCGATATTTCAGCCATGCGAGAATGATAAAGTGGCGGTATTTCAGCCATGCAAGTGGAGGTAGAGCTTAACCTCGGAAGGCAGAAAGGTAGCCTTATGCAGATAATGCAAGATGGAGACAACGCTTAGTCTCGAAAGGCAGAAAGGTAGCTTTATGCAATGCAAAAATGCAGATGGAGACAACGCTTAGTTGCGGAAGGCAGAAAGGTAGCCTTATGCAATGTAGATAATGCAGATGGAGAAAACGCTTAGTCGCGAAAGGCAGAAAGGTAGCCTTATGCAATGCAGATAATGCAGATGGCAACAATGCTTAGTCGCAGAAGGCAGAAAGGTAGCCTTATGCAATGCGGATAATGCAGATGGCGACAACGCTTAGTCGCAGAAGGCAGAAAGGTAGCCTTATGCAATGCAGATAATGCAGATGGCGACAACGCTTAGTCTCGGAAGGCAGAAAGGTAGCTTTATGCAATGCAAGAAAATAAAAGGACGGATAGTAGTGAGATCTCTTAGCTGATTGTCGATCACGATGTCGTGACTGTACGGAGAGCGCTTGCGGATAAGTGATGACTTTGAGGAGAGTTGCATTCTTGAGGAAGTATGCGTACATAAATATACATGTTAGTCGAGTGCCTGCATCCAAAGAAAAATTGTGAGTTTTGTAAGGGGGAAAGGTTAGTTCGTTTTCCCCTGGCCTCCGACGTTGTGTATCATTGGGGTAGCATTGCTAAACAGCAGCAATTCGAACAATGATTATGCATGATTTAGTAAATATAATGCAAGTAGAAAATAGTTTTCTTTTAGATGAACCAACGACTGCGACGTGGTTCAGAACGTTGCAACCTCTCTTGCTCCGGAATTTTGAGGGTCCTCCTCAAAATTCTGCCCCAGTTTACTGGGCTGGCACTTCTGACGGCTGCGCTGAACGACTGAAGAATCACTTTGGAATTTTGAGGGTCCTCATCAAAATTCTGCCCCAGTTTGCTGAGGTGGCATTCCTGGCGATAAGTGGCCAAAACTAACTTCGGAATTTTGAGGGTCCTCCTCAAAATTCTGTCCCAGTTCCAATAGCAGGGGGAAAATGGAATTTTTATTAAATTGTGACCGAACCCATAGAGCTGCCTACGTATCCTCTCTCAAACGGTAATCAGGTCTGGCGTAGTTCAAATTACATCATAAAGGAAATCATTAGTGATTACACATAGTATCGTTTCACTGCATCTGAGTTGATCGGCTTTGGCCAAACTTCTCCGTCCATTTCTGCAAGAATAAGGGCTCCTCCAGTTAGAACCCGGTGAACCATGTACGGACCTTGCCAGTTGGGAGAGAATTTCCCCTTGGCTTCATCTTAATGTGGGAATATCTTCTTCAACACCAGCTGCCCCGGTGTAAACTTCCTTGGCTTGACTCTTTTGTTGAAGGCTCTAGACATTCTGTTATGATACAACTGACCGTGGCAAACTGCATTCATCCTTTTCCCATCGATAAGGGCTAACTTCTTGTAGCGTCGTCCAACTCTGCTTCTTGTATGACCCTCAAGGAAGGAATTCTTACCTCTGCGGGGATGACCGCCTCTATACCATAAACCAGCATGTAGGGAGTTGCTCCGGTCGATGTGAGGACCGTGGTGCGGTATCCCAGTAAGGCGAATGATAACTTCTCATGCCATTGTATGTGACTTTTGACCATCTTCCTTAGTATTTTCTTGATATTCTTGTTGGCTGCTTCTACAACTCCATTCATCTGAGGCCTATAAAATGTAGAATTCTTGTGTTTGATCCTGAATGCCTTACACATTGTTTTCATCAAATCGCTGTTGAGATTGGAGCCATTATCAGTGATGATTGATTCCGGAATTCCAAATCGGCAAACAATACGATCATTGACGAAATCTACCACAAATTGCTTAGTCACTGCTTTGTATGACGCTGCTTCGACCCATTTAGTAAAATAATCAATGGCCACTAGGATAAACATGTGCCCATTTGACACGGCAGGCTCGATAGGTCCAATGACGTCCATTCCCCAAGCGGCGAATGGCCACGGTGAGCTTGTTGCAGTAAGCTCGTTTGGACGCACCTTTATCATATCTGCATGTATCTGACAGTGATGGCACTTGCGAACATACTGGATACACTCTGTTTCAATAGTCATCCAAACATACCCTGCTCGGAGTGTCTTCTTTGCTAACACAAAACCATTCATGTGCGACCCGCAAGTCCCTGCGTGCACTTCGTCCAATAGTCTGGAAGTTTTTTTTGCTTCGACACATCTCAGTAAACCCAAATCGAGAGTCCTCCTATATAGGATTCCCCCGCTGTGAAAGAAGCTGGTGGATAATCTCCGAAGTGTGCGCTTCTGAGTAGCATTGGCAAGTTCTGGATATTCTCCTTTTGTCAAGTACTCCTTGATGTCGTGGAACCATGGTTTTTCGTCCGCTTCTTCCTTAATGCGAGCACAATAAGCCGGTTGATCATAAATCTTTACTGGGATGGGATCAATGAAATTCATATCTGGATGTTGAATCATGGATGACAGAATAGCCAATGCGTCAGCGAACTCGTTCTGGACCCTGGGGACATGCTAAAATTCCGTCTTTTTGAATCTTTTCCTTAACTCCTGTATGTGATGCAAGTACGGGAGTATCTTAGAGTTCTTGGTTACCCACTCTTCTCGAACTTGATTTATGAGCAAGTCTGAATCCCCGATTACTAGCAACTCCTGAATGTTCATGTCAATGGCCATCTTGAGCCCTAGGATGCAAGCTCCGTATTTAGTCATATTATTTGTGCAAGGGAACCTGAGCTTGGCAGATACCGGGTAATGCTGGCCGGTTTCTGATACTATGACTGCTCCTATGCCAACTCCTTTGAAATTTGCGGCTCCATCAAAAAACAACCTCCAACCATCGTAGGATTCTGCAATATCTTCTCCTACAAAGGACACTTCTTCATCGGGAAAATACGTTTTCAGGGGTTCGTATTCTCCGCCGACGTGATTCTTGGCAAGGTGATCTGCTATAGCTTGACCCTTGATTGCTTTCTGAGTCACAAAAACAATGTCGAATTCACTCAACAAGATTTGCCACTTGGCGAGCTTGCCAGAGGGTATGGGCTTCTGGAAGATATACTTTAGTGGGTCCATCCTGGATATGAGATAAGTAGTGTAGGCACAAAAATAATGCCTCAATTTCTGAGCTACCCAAGTCAGAGCACAACAGGTGCACTCCAATAAAGAATATCGGGCCTCGTACGGGGTGAACTTCTTACTGAGATAGTAGATGGCTTGCTCCTTCCTCCCTGTTTTATCATGTTATCCCAGAACACAACTGAATGCTCCATCCAAAACCGCGAGATAAAGCAATAGAGGCCTCTCTGGCTCGGGCAGAACCAAGACCGGTGGCGTTGACAGGTATTCCTTGATTCTATCGAAGGCTTTTTGACAATTGTCAGTCCATTTAGTAGCAGCGTCTTTCTTCAACATTTTAAGGATGGGTTCATAAATGACCGTGGACTGAGCTATCAATCGGCTGATATAGTTGAGTCTTCCCAAGAAACTCATCACGCCCTTCTTGTTCTTTGGTGGTGGCAATTCTTGGATGGCTTTGACTTTTGATGGGTCCAATTCTATTCCTCGACGACTCACAATGAAACCCAGTAATTTTCTAGCAGGAATCCCGAATGCACACTTGGCGGGATTTAGTTTCAGATTATACCTTCTCAGTCTGTTGAAGAACTTTCTCAGATATTCCATATGATCAGTGTCTTTCTTGGATTTGATGATAACATCGTCCAGATACACCTCAATCTCCTTGTGTATCATGTCGTGAAAGATAGTAGTCATGGCTTTCATATAGATGGCACCAGGATTCTTTAACCCAAATGGCATCATTTTGTAACAATATATCCCCCATGGCGTGATGAATGTCGTTTTATCTGCATCTTCCTCGTCCATCCATATCTGATGGTATCCGGCAAAACAATCAACAAAAGACTGCAATTCATGCTTGGCGCAGTTGTCGATAATAATGTGTATGTTTGGCAAGGGGAAGTCATCTTTGGGACTTGCCCGGTTAAAATCCCGGTAGTCGACACTGATTCTAACCTTCTCGTCCTTCTTTGGTACCGGCATGATATTGTCTAACCACGTTGGATATTCCACCACCCTAAGAACTTTGGCTTTGACTTGCTTAGTAACCTCTTATTTGATTTTCAAACTCATGTCGGGTTTGAATTTTTTGAGCTTCTATTTCACCGACGGACAGGTTGGATCTGTTGGAAGTTTATGAGCTACAATGGACGTACTGAGACCAGTCATATCATCATACGACCAGGCAAATATGTCCTCATATTCCTTTAGAAATTCTGTATATCCTTCCTTTTCTGATGGTGACAGGTGAACACTAATGCGAGTTTCTTTGACAATTTTTGTATCTCCCAAATTAATGACCTCAGTTTCTTCCAGGTTAGACTTAGGTCTATTCTCAAAATTCGCAACTACTCTGACAACCTCTTCAGGTATCTCATCTTCCTTTGAGTCTATGTCCTTTTGTTGCGTTGTTTCGTTGTAGGTCACAATCGTTGGTTCATCATCAAAGTAAGTAATAGTAATGTTGTATAAAAATAGAGTAAATGATAGAGAAAATAATAAGAGCGCGATATGTGATAAACTAAAATGCTTTGATTAAATTCATAATTGTTTGAAACATCGGAGCTCTTTTCAAAATTAAAGACAATGCGGAAAGAAAATCAACTAGTAAAGTAAGCTAAAAAAATGAAATGAATGGTGCTTTTGTTTAGCCTTGCTACCCCAAAGCCTTCTGGGCCCTGACGGTCCTAATTGACCAATTGCTGAGGCGGTCTCCCCGGTTGACAGCTTGTATGGAAAGGCCTTCCTCCCTTTCCTCCTCGAAAAGAACCCAGCAGTCCATATCATCATCCTCCAGAAACAAATTCTTCATGGCTGCCAACACTTCATATTCCTCTGACCCATATATAGTATCTGCTGGCTGGAAGGTTTGCTCCAGGCTAGGTATCGGAACCTCCAATGGATAGTAGGGACCGCTCCATAGTGGCGACCAGTTCTGGAATTCTTCCCAAGTATAATCGTACCCTAAGCCAAATGTAGTACCATGCTTCTTTAGTTTGATGGGCTTAGTGATCCCCTGAAGATTTTTACCAAGTCTCTTTCCAGGCTCGTACCCACACCAATTCAGGATACTTTCGATCTTGTTGTCCCACGACTTATCCTTATCTACAGCGTTGACCCTTTTGATGTTGTGGTATGTTTCTCCGCCTATTCTTCTTCTGCCTTCGATCATTGGGATGGTCTGGCGACTATATATGGGGTTACTACCATCGCCATGAATGATCACCTCTTAGTGATTCCATTCAAACTTTACCGCCTGATGTAAGGTCGATGCTACGGCTCCAGCAGCGTGGATACAGGGCCGTCCTAACAGCAGATTGTAGGATGTTGGGACGTCTATTACTTGGAAGTCGACGTCGAACCATGTTGGCCCCATTTGTAAGCATAGGCTGATTTCTCCAATAGTAGATCTCTGGGACCCATCGAAGGCCTTGACATTGATAGCCCCATCTTTGATCTCGTGCAGGCTTTTCCCAATGTTCTGAGAGTTATCAACGGATATATGTTGTGGCTCGATCCTTCATCGATCAGGACTCTAGTGATGAAATAATCTTCGCATTGCACGGTGATGTGCTGTGTCTTGTTGTGGCTCAATCTTTTCGGTGGCAGCTCATCTTCGTGGAAGGTTATTTTATGGCTCTCCAGCACTCGCCCCACCATGTTCGCCATTTCACCCTCGGTTATATTGTTGGGCACATAAGCTTCACTTAGTATCTTCATTAGGGCATTCTTGTGAGCGTTAGAACTATGTAGAAGAGCCAGGATAGATATCTGTGCTGGTGTTTTGTTCAACTATTCAGCGACCGAGTAATCCTTAGCCTTTATTTTCCTCCAAAGATCGTTGGGCCCTATTTCAATAAGCCATCCTGGGGCTTGCTTACTGGACTCGGCTAGGTGCTCTGGGTGTAAACCCTCCCTGTTCTGGTCATTTCTTGCATGGCAATTGTTTCTCATGTCTTGGTGTTTCCTTTCCTCCTAGCCTCAGCAATGTAACCCCATGGTATGGCATTTGAGTGGAACGGTGTTAAGTCTGACATTGCCACACGAATAGGCACCCTTGCTGGTAACACAATAACTTTAAAGGGTGCAGGTGCCTTTGGAACTCCAAATTCAACCTCGATTGGCCCGGGTGCCTTTGAAGAAGGAGGCGGTTCAAATTCAAGAGGTATAGACATATTTACATCACCATCCCTGGGGGGATGATTCTGCACAACAATTGGGTTAAGTGTAACAGCCGGTTTCTTTGGTTCATCCCCCTCAGCAATCAAACCTATCAACCCTTTGGGGTCATAGTCATCTTCGATCTCGATCATGTGAATGTCTCTACCTTTGTGGTCAGGAAGAGGGTTGTTAAAAACATTAGGATCAGTCTTCTTTGCTACAATGACCTTATTGTGGATTCGGGTTTGAATATTGTCCTTCAATGAACGACACTCGTCAATGGTGTGTCCTTTCATACCAGAATGATACGCACAGGTCTTGTTGGGGTTGACCCACTGAGAGGGACTTTCTGGAGCTTTGGCTGGGATAGTAGTGACATAATCAGCAACTTTAAGTCTCTCATATAGCTAGTCAATTGGTTCAGCGATGGCTGTGTATTGTCTGGGAGGTTTGCGGTCAAAATTTTGTCTGGGTCTTGGGAAATTTTGACGGGTGGGTGGTGATTGGTAGTGAGAGGGTTGAGCGTTATAAGATTGGTAAACAGGTGCTGGTTGAGAGTATCTAGGTGAGGTGGGTTGATATGTGAGAGGTGGAGAGGATTGGTAAACGAGAGGTGGATAGGAGGGTGCGGATGCTTGGTAATTCGGGATGGGCTGATATGTAAGTGGAGGTGATGGGTAAGTGTGGTATTTTGGTGGTGATTTGGCTCCCTGTGCGACCATTACGGCACTTACATCCTTCTTTTTGGACGTGCCCCCAGTCTATAAAGCCTTATTGGTGGCCTGTAATGCTTCAAGATTTGTAACCATACCATTCTTAATGCCCTCTTCGATTCTTTATCCAAGTTTGATGATATTGGAGAACTTTTGACCCTTGATCAGCATCAACCTCTCGTAATATTGGGGATCCTGAGCCCGGACGAAGAATCTATTCATTTGCTGTTCCTCTAGGGCCGGCCTGACCTTTGCAGCTTCTGACTTCCAACGAGTAGCATACTCACGGAATGTTTCAGTGGGCTTCTTCTTAAAATTCTGTATGTAGAATACATCCGGAGCGTTCTCCGTATTGAATCGGAATCTATCCATTAAATCTAATTCCATGCTCACCCAGCTCGTCTATTTCTTGGGGTCCTGGCTGATGTACCAGGATAAAGAATCTCCCTTCAGGCTTCTCATGAAGTGCTTCATACGGATCTTCTCATCCCTCCCAACTCCAACCAGCTTATCGCAATATGTCCTCAGGTGGACTCTGGGATCTCCTGTTCCATCAAACGTTTCGAACTTGGGAGGTTTGTACCCCTCCGGAAGTTCAACATCTGGCTGAATGCATAGGTCTTCATAATTTAATCCTTCAATACCTTTGTTACCTTCCACGCCCTAAACTCGGCTGGTTAATTTCTTGAGTTCTGCCTCTAAATTCGTGATAAGGGTGTCTTTGTCATCAGACTAAGGTGCATTTGATACTGGTTGGGTGCAGTGGGGTATAGTATCCACGAAGATAGGGGTGTTGTGGAGATGTTCATTTGTCGCTTTCAGTGGCTTGGGAATGAGTAGTGGAGTGTTGTTGGGAGTGTGGCATGTGTTGCAGTATTGGGTATGAGTGGGTTGTATTTGTGGTTTTGGGGTGTTTTATGGAGGTGTGGGATTTTAGGTGTTGACATCAGGAGTGGTGAGGGAAAATGATAGTTTCGCCAAGTTCCGAACCTGATCCAGCTCTTCTCGGAATTTCAATAGCTTTTTCTCCAGTTGAGTAGCAGTTTCCTTAGCAACCGGGGTAACCTTAGGCATTTCAATCTCCTTTCTGGCGCTTGGATATCCCATTCTACCTTTGTTCTTATTCCGGATAGGACGCGGAGGAGGAGGAGGTGGAGGGCCCTTGGATCTTGTGGAGTATGACGATGGTGCCAGAGTGCATGAACTAACCTTTGGGGAGGGGAATAAAAATTAAAAGAAAAACAAAAAGGTAACAAGTTAGTGCGGGTTATGAGGAAATAATATTGCAGTATTTAAACACGTTGTGCAAAAAATATAAACCGCGTCCTAATTTTGGTGCCTCGTTGTGCCTGAGGTAGGCCTAGCGACAAATAGTTTTGGAGAACTTATAATGCTAAATGCCTCTTTTTATTGATAAAAACAAGACGACTCCAAAATGACTCTAAACAATGAAAAGTAAAAATGTCACTAGTGGCCATTGGTCTTTTTACATCATTAAAGCAAAATAAAAGACTCCTAACTACTTGGTCCCAGAAGGACCTTCCCCAGATTTGGCATCTTCGTCTCCCTCGAACAACTTCACCAGCTCGCGTAGTCCTAGAAGAAAATAAGCTCGGGCCAGATTTCCGCCAGCATTTCCTTCAGCGTTTTGACAATCTTCAATTCTTTTGATGAACTTCCCTTCCATCTCTACTAGACCCCGCTCCAAATACCCTAGTCGCTTGTTGGCCCTGATAGCCATGTCTTTCCACTCCTCAATCAGTTTCTGATGGCCTTCTTGTATTTCTCGGTGCTCATTTTCACACTCTCGGATTCTCTTGCGCAGTTGATTATACTTAACCCGTGCTTCAGCGTGCTCGTCGATAATTCTGTGACCTCGAACGAATCCTGGCTGGCCCATGCCATTGTCTTCTAACCAACCCGAATAGTGTGGCACGCATCCGGCGTGATACCTCTCTGGTTCAATAGATATTTTCCCCAAAACGAGTTTGCAACGCCACAAATGCTGAGCTTGGCACCTGTGAGGGCTATCATTGTCTTGGAAATCAGCCTTGAAGTGGCTCATTTTGTCGATCCTTGGTATGATCTACTTTTGTTCAGCCTGCCTCATGGCTTGGAGAGGAACGAGGGATAAGTTCCTTTCAGACCAATTAGTATGAGAAATGGTGCTTCGCGGGATCGAACAATGAACTCATCCATGGGGAACCACTCAAACATCCATTGTACCTGGTCTTCTTTCAGATTTTCGAACAATTCTACCCATCCTCTGGCGTCTTCTGGTTGAGCGAACATTTTAGGCATATAATTCATACGCCTTGGTAGGTGGAAGGCGATATAAGCATCCCAATCTCTGCGTAGGATATCTTGTCGGTATTCCCCTTTCTGGAGGTGTTCCATGAGCCATAACTGAAGTAACAAGTTGCAACCCTCAAAATGACCGCCCTGTTGTTGACAGTTGTTCAAGGCACGGTATATCTCAGTGATGATCATCGGCACTATGCTGAAAGTCTGCCCTCCAATTCCTTCCATCAAAGTCTTGATTACCATGGCTAGTCTGGTGTGGATCCTAGCCTTCTTCATAGGGAACACCATCATCCCCAAAAAGGAAAACATAAAAACAAATACCCTTCTATGGACATGCCCCTTTGAGGTGATGGAGAACTCGTTTGAATAGGTACGGTATGATTTGCTATGGCCGTACCTTTTGTATAGATAGTCAAATGGGATGTAAGAGTCTTTCAAACATGTTAAGTCTGGGTTCTTCTTTAGTCCCATCATCTTAAGGAAACCCGTTCCTTTGTGATTCTCTGGCATAAGCAAACCCGGAGTCTCCCAAGGAATACCAGCTAAACCTCCTATTTCTTCAAGCAATGGAGTCATTTCAAGGTCCTCGAAGTGGAACACAGACTTGTCACTATCCCAGAACAATGTCGCAGCCTCTATGATTCTGTTGTTAGGCTGAATCTCTAGAAGAGAAGGAAAATTTCCTAAGTACTTGCAGACAAGTGACTGATCACTAGAATAGAGGTCTTTCCACCAATTCAGCAGCCTTGGATGAATGTTGGTTACCATGCCAAATCTGGGGACTTCGTGCCTTATTTTCTGCAAAACAAAGCGTTAGGCCCTTACCTCCACCGGACTCAACTATTTAAACCAATAATTAGCATAGCAAGCA
>MU667003.1:0-20021 GCA_026770625.1 Nicotiana glauca | reverse complement strand
AAATGGACTACTAATCCTAAAGGGAAAGGGGTTTGGGGCTTTTAGAAGTTTCAAAGGATAAAATGCTAAGGCGTCAACCAAAACAAGTAAGTACAAATAGAGGGAAACAGACAAGCAAACAAGGCTCAAATATGCCTCCATAAACCATCAAAAATCACAGAGTTTAGCATGTATTAAACGTACTGATTTTGGTCTTAATTAAATAAAGCGACGAGCGGAGTGGTTCAATGCATATTTTTAGGCGAAAAGTCTACATTAGGCTTACTCGAATGTAGTTGACTAAAACCGATCTGATTGATCTAAGTGTTGATTTGAGCTACGCGTGTTATATACTGATTTTAGAAGAAGATGTAAACTACAGGGTTTACCAAATTTTAACAGGGCATTACGAGTTCGACAGTTAACATTACCTCTATTCAGATTCGAAATTTCCTATAGGCATGCTTTCTATACGCTTACTAATTTGGATAACCCCCTTTTTTAAACGTTAACAAAAGGTCCTATGAACATAGTATCTATATGCAGCTTTTATTATTGAACCTATGGACTGTTTGCCTAGTGGTGTTTATAAATGCAGAATGCAATAGTTTATAGACCATATTTTATACGAATTTAGAAGTTGACCTATTGGCAGGATATCTATGTGCGGAGATGCAGAAATTATGAACGAATCCTATAGGCATGATTTCTAGATGTGAGTTTGCAGAAGTTTAAAAGTTAACCTATAGGCAGGATTTCTAGGTGTGTTTGCAGAAATAAAGGTTAACCTATAGGCATGATTTCTAGGTATGAGTTTGCAAAAGTTTAAAAGTTAACCTATAGGCAGGATTTCTAGGTGTGTTTGCAGAAATAAAGATTAACCTATAGGCATGATTTCTACGTGTGAAATTGCAGAAATCATAACAAACTCCTATAGGCAGGATTTCTACCCTTGATGCATAAAAATTAAATCCCATTCCCCCTTTTTACTAAGTTCCCCGAGTTTGTACAAGCTATTACAGCCCAAAAGAAATAAACTAGAATTAAAAAATACATCAGAAATCCTCAGCTGCATCCAAGGAACCTAATTCAGAATTGAGGCCTAATAATATGAGATTGATCTACTTCCGAGATCCAGATTTCCAAGCCTTCTCTCATCTAGGGTGTTTCAGAGATCCAAGGGATTTTAGTGCATACACCCAAGACGTTAAACAGAAATTGAGTTGTGCAGTGTAGAAGGGCTAGCCCTTATGTGTCCAAGTTCAGAGGGAGCTCCAGGGTCCCAAGACAAGGTTCACACAAGAGGGCAGAACTTAAGCACTGAGAATGAGGTGTAGGTGAAAAAGAAGGGGTAAGGGCTACCCAGGCAGGCTGGTGGTCATGCCCAGCCACAAAAGAGACTGGCACACCCCTGACCAAACCTATTGATCAAGCATTTAGGGAGTAAAGACCTAGTGGAGGTCAAGCCATGGCCTGAACAATAATCAGAAATACTGGCAGGCCAAGGCTATTATTCAGCACACACAATAAGGGAAAGGGGATGGGGAATTGACAAAGCTTAGGGCCCCAAAGGGTCAAGTTCATATCCATGGGCAATGATTTCAGACATTGCCATGTTTCTGAACCATAACTTAAGCATATAAAGGGGATATGAGGGTTTGGGATTCATAAAGTATCACATAAATAACACACAACTGACAGAATGTACACATAAATTAAATATGGAATTACAAGGGAAAGGGGACATGTTGCAGCATGCTAGAAACACATGTTAACTAAAGAAAACATGAACGGAAGTAGAAAGTAATGAAAGCATATTGTTATTGAGACATGTAAATTAACTAGGACATACCTGTAGAGAAACAAAGTGCAGAAAAGTAGAGCAAGCAAGAGTCCACAGCAGCACAAGTAGCAGAAAGAGAGAGAGTTTTTAAGTGTTATAGAGTATTTTTGAACTTAGATTGTTTGTCTGTGTTCGTGTGTGTTCGTGTGTTCAAAGGAAAGAAATGAGTCTGGGGAGCCATGGATTAGGGTTTCTACGAGGGGCGGCGGCTAGGGTTTGAGGTGAATTGAGAGTGTTGAGAGAAGAGGGGGATTCAAGGGAGGCGTTTGGTGAATAATGAGTTAGGGTAAGATGTCATTTGGAATTAAAAAGGAAAGGGGAGGTCTGGGCCGTTGATCAAAATAATCAACGGCTCAGATTAGAAGAAAACAGACGGGTTTAGTTTAAATGGGTACTGGGTCGGGTTAGGACGAAATTGGGCTGGGGTGATTTGGGCTCAATTTTGCGGGTGAATTGGGTTGAATAGGGGTGCCAATTTGGCTATAATTGAAGTGTAATTGAGGCTAGGTAGTAAATAGCCAATTTTCCCTTTTAAAATTTTTATAAAATAGTAATACGATTTTAAAAAGCAGATTAAGAGTACTAGGCAAATGAATATTATATAAATATTAACTAAAAAATGCCGGGACTAATTTTATAAACATAAGATGCCATAAATTTCAAGATAGGCTATAATTGCAATTATATGCAATTTAGCTTTAAAAATACCAAACAAATTTGTAAAAATATGAAAAAATCACCTTAATTATATTTTGGTGTAAATGTAAAAATAAAAAATGAATTATTTACCAAAAATGATAATTTTGGGAATAATTATTGGATTTTGTTGTTTTAAAACAGACAATAAATTGGTTTAAAAATCATTTTAAAATGTCAAAACTCATGGGTGTGCTTATATATGCACCAATATTTTATTTTGGAAGTATTTTGGGTATAAAAAATACTTAGGGAAAAATTGGGTATCAACACCCAACACTCTGTATTCTTCTTGTTCACACGAGACTTTGATCTGTACCTTGATTTGCTCTTTCCCTGTTGACTAGTTCGGCCTCTCACAAAGATCCCACTTGCCTGGTCATCTCTGACTCCTTCGATGTGCCTCCGCACATCACTAGAGTTAAGTGCCTGCCGCACTTGCTCAAGCTTGATAGCTTGATAGGTTCCTTCTCAATATCACGATAGCTTGAAGTCAATGCAAACAGCAAAGCACATTCAAGTGTCTCCTCCTCCCTTTTAATTCCTGCAATTTGTAAGTCCATGACAAGTTTATTGGATGCATCTAAATGATCTTGTAACGAAGTACCTGACCCCATCTTAAATGTGTGAAGACGTCGTTGTAACAACATCCTTGTTGTCACTGATTGGTCTTGGTATAGCCCTTCTAGCTTTTCCTATAACTGTTTGGCCGTCTCTTCGGTACCTGTACTCACTTCACAAAGCACGTTAGGTGCAAGGGATAGTTGGATTGCACTCAATGCATCCCCTTTAATCTTCTCCATATCGGGAGCTGATGTATCCTTAGGATACTTTCCGTCAATAGCATGGATTGAACCTTCCCTCCGCAGTAACGCCATCATCTGGATCTTCCATATATTGAAGTTGTTGTGTCCACTGAATCTATCAATTTAAAACTTCATGGAACTTATCTTTGCTTGTTCTTCCTCCTTGGATCGTTATGAATCCTGTCGCTCTGATACCAATTGTTAGCAGAAACATAAAAGAAAGAACACAAGATTTAATGTGGTTCAGATCAAAATAATCCTACGTCCACCAGAGAACAATTGCCTTTCTATTATTTACAAAGAAAGGGGAGATTTCCCAATTGCACTTAAGAGAAAATCTCCCTTAACTCTCTACTTACTACAATGTATTGTATTGTTTTTGGGATGGTTTCTAAAAATGAAGGGGTACATCTATTTATAGAGGTAAAGACCTCCTCTTGATGTCATTGGTGACATCAAACTACCTTCTCTTGATGTCATGGGTGACATCAAAAGAGGAAGCTTCCTCCTAGCATCTATACCAACTCTTTCCACCAACTCTTCCAATTGACATGCCATTGTTGACTAAACATAAACCAACATTTTCAGCATGCTTTTGTTGACTAAACATAAACCAACATTTTTACTCCTTCTGCCTCCAATCATTGGGATGGTCTGGTGACTATATATGGGGTTGCTACCAAGCCATGAATAATCACCTCTTGGTGATTCCATTCGAACTTCACTTCCTGATGCAGGGCCGATGCTACGACTCTAGCGGCGTGGATCCAGGGTTGTCTTAACAGCAATTTGTAGGATGCCGGGACATCTATCATTTGAAAGTCGACGTCGAACCATGTTGGACCCATTTGCAAGCATAGGCTGATTTCTCCAATGGTAGACCTTTGGGACCCATCGAAGGCTTTGACATTAATGGCCCCGTCTTTTATCTCGTGCAGGCTTTTTCCCAAGGTTCTAATAGTTATCACCGGACAGATGTTTAGGCTGGATCCTCCATCGATCAAGACTCTAGTGATGAAATAATCCTCGCATTGCACGGTGATATGCAGTGACTTGTTGTGGCTCAGTCCTTCTGGCGGCAGCTCATCTTCGTGAAAGGTGATTTTGTGGCTTTCCAGTACTTGCCCTTCCATATTTGCCATTTTGCCTCCAGTTATGTTGCCGGGCACATAAGCTTCGCTCAGTATCTTCATCAAGGCATTTTTGTGTGCGTCAGAGCACTGTAGAAGAGCTAGGATGGAGATATGTGCTGGTGTTTTGTTCAATTGCTCAAGGATCGAGTATTCCTTAGATTGTATTTTCCTCCAAAGATCATCGGGCCCAGTTTCAATAGGCCGTCCAGAGACTTGCTTACTGGACTCAGCTAAGTGTTCTGGGGTGTAAACCCTTCTTGTTTTTGTCATGCCCTACGCAATAATTGTTTCCCCTGTCTTGGTCTTCCCTTTTCTCCTAGTTTCGGTCGTGTAATCCCATGGTATGGCATTTGAGTGGAATAGTGTTATGTTTGTCATTGGCATAGGAATGGGTACCCTTGGTGGTAACACAGCAACTTTAAAGGGTGCAGGTTCTTTTGGAACTCCAAATTCAACCTCCATTGGCCCGGGCGCCTTTGCAGAAGGAGGCACTTCAAATTCGAGAGGTATAGACATGTTTACGTCATCATCCTTGGAGGGTTGATTCTGCACAACAATTGGGTTAAGTGTGACCGCTAGTTTCTTTGGTTCATCACCTTCATCAATCAAACCTATCGACCCTTTGGGGTCCCAATCATCTTCGATCTCGATCATGTGAATGTCTCCACCTTTGTGGTCAGGCAGAGGGTTGCTGCGAACATTAGGAGTAGGCTCCTTTGCTATGATGACCTTATTGTCGATCAGGGTTTGAATCTTGTCCTTCAATGAGCGGCACTCGTCAAGGGTGTGTCCCTTCATGCTGGAGTTGTACGCACAGGTCTTATTAGGGTTGACCCACTGTAAAGGATTTTCTGGAGTTATGGCTGGGATAGGGGTGACGTAACCAGCAACTTTAAGTCTCTCATACAACTGGTCAATTGGTTCGGTGAATGGCTGTGTATTGTCTGGGAGGTCTGCGGTCAAAATTTAGCCTAGGTCTAGGGAAATTTTGGCGGGTGGGAGGTGATTGGTAGTGAGAGGGTTGAGCATTATAATCTTGGTAGACAGGTGCTGGTTGAGAGTATCTGAATGAGGTGGGTTGGTATGTGAAAGGTGGAGACGATTGGTAAACGGGAGTGGATTTTGATAGGAGGGTGCGGGTGCTTGGTAATTCAGGATAGGCTGATATGTAAGTGGAGGTGACGGGTAAGTGTGGTATTTTAGTGGTGATTTGTCTCCCTGTGCGACCATCACGTCACTTACATCCTTCTTCTTGGATGTGCCACCAGACTGTAAGGCTTTGTTGGTGGCCTGCAATGCTTCAAGATTAGTAACCATACCATTCTTAATGCCTTCCTCAATTATTTCTCCCAGTTTGATGATATCGGAGAATTTCTGACCCTCGATTAGCATCAACCTCTCGTAATATTGTAGATCTTGAGCTCAGACGAAGAATCTATTCATCTTCTTCTAAGGCCGGCCAGATCTTTGCAGCCTCTGATCTCTAATGAGTAGCATACTCGCTGAATGTTTCGGTGGGTTTCTTCTTCAAATTCTGGATGTAGAATACATCCGGTGCATTCTCTGTATTGAATCGGAACCTATCCATGAAATATGATGCCATGCCTACCCAGCTTGTCCATTTCTTGGGGTCCTAGCTGATGTACCAGGATAAAGCATCCCCCTTCAGACTTCTCATGAAGAGCTTCATACGGATCTTCTCATCCTTTCCGAATCTAACCATCTTATCGCAATATGTCCTCAGGTGGACTCTGGGATCTCCCGTGCCATCGAACATTTCGAACTTGGGAGGTTTGTACCCCTCCAGAAGTTCAACATCTGGCTGAATGTAGAGGTCTTCATAATTCAACCCCTCTATACATTTATTACCTTCCACGCCCGGAACTCGGCTGGTCAACTTCTTGAGTTCTGCCGCTAAGTTCTTGATAAGAGAGTCTTTGTCATCAAACTCAGGTGCATTTGAGATTGGTTGAGTGTAGTGGGGTACAGTATCCACGTAGATAGGAGTGTTTTGGAGATGGTCATTTTTGGTGTTTAGTGGTTCGGGAATGATTAGCGGAGTGTTGTTTGGAGTGTGGCATGTGTTGAAGTGTTGAGTATGAGTGGGTTCTATCTGTGGTTGTGGGGTGTTTTGTAGAGGTGCGGGATTCTGGGTGTTGGGAAGGTTAATATCAGGAGCGGTGAGAGAGAATGATAGGTTCACCAAGTTTCGAACCTGATCCAGTTCTTCTCGGAACTTCAATAATTTTTGCTCAAGTTGGGCAGCATTTTCCTTAGCAACCGAGGTACCCTGAGGAATCTCAGTTCTTTCAATTTCCTTTCTGGCACTTGGATCTCCCATTCTACCTTTGTTCTTGTTCCGGGTAGGACTCGGAGGAGGAGAAGGTGGAGGGCCCTTGGATCTTGTGGAGTATGATGATGGTGCCAGAATGCACGAACAAACCTTTGGGAAGGGGAATAAAAAACAAAATAAAAACAAAAGATAATAACTTAGTGCGGGTTATGAGAAAAATGTTGCAGTATTTAAACACAATGTGTAAGAATATAAATTGCGTCCTAATTTTGATGCCTCGTTGTGCCCGAGGTAGGCCTAGCGACAAATAGTTTTGGTGAACTTATAATGCTAAATGCCTCATTTTATTGATAAAAAATAAGACGAATCCAAAACAACGCTAAATAACAGAAAGTAAAATATCATTAGTGGCCATTGGCCTCATTACATTAAAATAAAGAATAAAAGGACTCCTAACTACTTGATCCCAGAAGGACCTTCCCCAGATTTGGCATCTTTGTCTCCCTCAAACAACTTCACCAGTTCGAGTAGTCCTAACAGTAAATAAGCTCGGGCCAAATGTCCGCCTACATTCCCTTCAGCGTTTTGACAGTCTTCAATTCTCTTGATAAACTTTCCTTCCAGCTCTTCTAGGCCCCGCTCCAAATACCCTAGTCGCTTGTTGGCGCTGACAGCCATATCTTTCCACTCCTCGATCAACTTCTGATGGGCTTTTTGTATTTCCCGGTGCTCACCTTCACACTCTCGAATTCTCTTGCATAGTTGATTATACTTAACCTGTGCTTCAGCGTGCTCGTCGATAATTCTGCGTCCTCGAATGAACCTGGGCTGACCCAAACCATTGCGATTATCTTCCAACCAACCTGAGTAGTGTGGCACACAACCGGCATGATATCTATCTGGCTCAAAATATTCTTTCCCCAAAACGAGTTTGCAATGCCACATGTGCTGAGCTTGGAACCTGTGAGGGCTATCATCGCCCTGGAAGTCAACCCTGAAGTGACTCATTTGGTCGACCCTTGGTATGATTTTCTTTCTCCCAGCCTGCCTCATGGCTCGGAGGGCAACGTAAGGATAAGTTCCTTTTAGACCAATTAGTATGAGAAATGGTGCGTCTCTGGATCGAACAATGAATTCTTCTGTAGGGAACCACTCGACCATCCACTGTACCTGGTCTTCTTTCAGATTCTCGAATAATTCTGCCCATCCTCCGGCATCCTCTGGTTGAGCGAACATGTTAAGCATATAATTCATACGCCTTGGCTGGTGGAAGGCGATGTGATCATCCCAGTCTCTGCGTAGGATCTCCTGCCGGTATTTCCCTTTCTGGAGATGCTCCATGAGCCAGAGCTGAAGTAATAAGTTGCAACCCTCAAAATGATTGGCCTTTTGTTGAAAGTTGTCTAGGGCTTGGTATATCTCAGCGACGATCATGGCACTATACTGAAAGGTTGCCCGCCAATTCCTTCCATCAGAGTCTTAGTTACCATGGCCAGTCTGGTATGGATCCTAGCCTTCTTCATAGGGAACACTATCATTCCCAAAAAGCAAAACATAAAAACAAAGACCCTATTGTGGATATGCCCTAATGAGGTGAGTGAAAATTCATCTGAGTAGGTGCGGTATGACTTGCTATGGCCGTACCTCTCGTACAGATAGTTGAATGGGATGTAAGAGACTTTCAGGCAGGTTAAATCTGGGTTCTTCAACAGTCCCATCATCTTAAGTAAACCCCTGCCCTTGCGATTCTCTGGCATAAGCAAACCTGGATTCTCCTAAGGAATACCAGCTAAACCTCCTATTTCTTCGAGCAAATGAGTCTTTCAAAATCCCTGAAGCGGAACACGGACCTGTCACTATCCCAGAACAGTGTCACAGCCTCTATGATTCTGTTGTTAGGCTGGATTTCTAGAAAATAAGGCAAATTCCCTAAGTATTTGCGGACGAGCGTCGGGTCACTGGAGTGGAGTTCTTTCCACCAATTCAGCAGCCTTGGATGAATGTTGGTTACCATGCCAAATCTGGGGACTTCATGCCTCATTTTCTGCAAAATAAAGCGTTAGGCCCCTACTCCACCGGACTCAACTATTTAAACCAATAATTAGCATAGCAAGAATTTAGTTCTTCAAATAAATGCACAAAACATGGAGGTGTCCGTTTGGATTTTGAGGAAACCCGGTGGACTTTGGACAAGGCTATCCTAACGAGTCATTACGTGGACAACATAACTGACTCGGCTAGGTTTGACCACGATGCATGTACAGTTTAAATGGAGTAAGGTTTCTATTGGGGTATTAGACAGGTACCCTTTAGCGGATAACTCAAAAGGGAAAGGAACGGAATCGTCGACCGCACCGCTGATCGACTGGTTTTATCGCAAATAAGCCTTTGCCAAATTTAAAGGGTGATAATATTGGTAGGGCGCAACCACTAATTATAAGCGTTGCTATGGTATTTGTTTTGCACGAGTGGAATATGATGTTGAAGATGCAGTTTACAAGGATAAAACAAATTGATATGTATTTCCACGTTCATACAATAAATGCTCAAAATTACAACAGTATTGATTGAAAGCGGTAAATGAAAGCGGTAAAGAAAAAGAAACAAAAGACACGTCAGTTTCGAATGGAGGCATTAAATAAAGCAATAAAAGAAAGAAATAAAGTCACATATAACATGAAATAGTAAAAGCCTAAAGAACTCCCCAGTAGAGTCGCCATGTTGTCGACGCCCCCTTTTTTCTGAAGCAAAATCGGGTTTATGACAGTTGGGAAGACAACTCTATTCTCATTTGGGAATTGGGTTTTTGGAATTGAAGAGTTGCCACCTAATGATTATAGTGCATTAGGACACTTTTTTTAAAAAAAGAATTTGAGATGAAGAACCAAAGTTCGGGTAAGGGCTAGAAATTATCTCGAGGGGAAGGTGTTAGGCACCCCTCAAGATCCACTAGTGTGGTTCCCGACCATGCTACAATTGTGACTTTAAATGCAACCAAACAAGTAGACAAACAAGCATTGCAAATACAAGAATCTTTTACATAACAGTTACAAATAAAAAGCACAAAAAGGATTTAAAAGAGCTGAAGTTTGGGATGGAAGCAATTTGTGATTAAAGAAGAGATACACAAATAAAGAGAAGGGGTCAAATAATTGAGGCAAGTAACTTAAAAGAAATGAAAAGAAGTGGAAGTTTTTTTAATAGTTGCAAATGACTTGAAACTAAAATGAATTTAAAGAAGCTGAAATTTTGCGAAGAAAGTAGTTTTAAACTTCAGAACAAAACGAGTGAAGGGAGGGAAAAATTTCACATAATTGCTGGAACTAGCAGTTAAAGAAGCTGAAATTTGAGGAAAAAAAAGTGGTTTTCGAAATAAAATAAACAGGTAAAGGGAGAGGGGTCCTACGTATTAAAATAATATGGATCACCCCACACAACACCCGGTAATCGTTTATACACGTGGTGTTATCGCGTGGTCATCATATCCATATTTACCCTTCCCGCCCCATTAAGGTATTAAAGCGCGGAATGTCTTGTTACTTATTGCATGCTAGTACCCGTCCTAATCCTATCAGTCCCGGAGGCATTTGGACTACTAATCCTAAAGGGAGAGGGGTTTGAGGCCTTTTAAGAGTTTTCAAAGGACAAATACTAGGGCGTCAATCAAAACACATAATGCAAGTAAAAGGGAATGCAAATAAGCAAGTTAGGCTCAAATAAGCCTCCTAAAATCAGATAAAGCCATCGAGTTTAGCATTCTTGCACGTACTAGTTTAGTCTTAAATTAAAGCGATAAGCGGACTGGTTCAACACATATTTTTGGAGAGGAAGTCTGCATTAGGCTTACTCGAATGCAGTTGTCTAAGACTGATCCAGTTGATTAGTTAATCCTTTTTGTCTATGTGTTGGATAGAACTACTGATTTTAAAACACAAGCTGATTTTAAAGGAAAATTACAGAGTAAAAAAAAAGTTTCACAAAAAGGGTGTTGGATTGTTACAAATGTGGTTTAACAACTAAAACGAGTTTAAGAATGCACACTAGTCAGAAAAAGGAGTTGCCAATTTTTAAACTAAAGAATTGAGTTACAGACTGATTAGAAGAAATTTGTCAGATGACTTTAGGCTGATTTGAAAAAATGTTTACCAGAGTTAACGTGAGTAAGTTCAAAAAGAATGCACTGATTTGATTGTGAGAAAAAGTTTTAAGAGTTCATAAAGGGTGTTGGAAATCGTTTGTTTTAGTAAAATCGATACTGTTTTGAACAAGAGAGACAATTCTGGTTCGAAATCCATATAGGCATGCTTTCTATATGTGATACCTTTTTCAAATACTAATAGAAACCTTATAAACCATGATATCTACATATGCCATTTTTATTATTAAACCTAACTGTTTGCCTAATGACACTATTATATGCAGAGATGCAAACCCCTATAGGCATGATATCTATATGCATAGTTCCAGAATTCAGAAGTGAAATCCTATAGGCATTCTTTCTACGTATGAAGCTATACAAATTAGAAATAAAATCCTATGGGCATGTTTTCTACCCTTTGTGCATAAAAGTAACCCCTCTCCCTTTTTCACTAAATCCCCATGAGTTTATACAAATTATTACAGACCAGTAAAACAAAACTAAAATTAAAAGTACATTAGAAATTATCAGTTGCATCCAAGGAACCTAATTCAGACTTAGTGTCTAATAATATGAGATTGAACCACTTCCAAGATCAAGATTTCCAAAGCCTTCTGTTATCTAGGGTGTTTCAGAGATCCAAGGAGTTTCAAGAACCCCAGGCAGTGCTTACACCCAAGATATTAATCAGAATAAGTTGTAGTGCAGTGTGCAAGAGCCAACCCTCAGGTGCCCAAGTTCAGAGGGAGCTCAGGGGTCCCAAGGCAAGGCTCACAAGAGGGGGGGCAGAACTTAAATTTTAAGAATAAGTGCAAGTGCAATAGAGAGGGGTAGAGAGTGCCAAGAAGGCTGGTGGTCATATCTAACTATGAGGTAGGCTGGCACATCCCTGACCAAGCCTGTTCAGCCATCAAATAAGAGCATAGACCTATTGAAGGTCAGACTATGGTCTAGACAGTGATTAGGACACTGTCACACCAAGGTCCTAAGCTCAGGATACACATAAAGGGGAATAGGAATGGGAATTGAAAGAGTTTAGGACTCAGGGAGTCCAGTCCATATACATGTACAAGAATGTCAAGTGTTGTCATGTTTCTGAACCATAACTCAACATACAAAAGGGATTGGGGAGTAGGGATTCATGTAAGAGGATAGAAAAGAAGCAAACCAAGTTGCAAAAATTTACATTATGGAAGCAGTAAACCAAACAAAGAATGGACTGAAGAATAAACACATAGGGGAGTGGCAGAAATTAAACAAAGATAACATACCAGTTGCAGAAGAAGCAAGCAAAGAAAAGCAGGATTCTTTCAGCCAAACCAAAATCAGAGAAGAGAACTTTAAGCTTATAAGTTCAGAGAACTCGAATATTTTTTAAAGAAAATCTAAGTGTATTTTAGAGAATAAATAATGATTTGTTCATGTTCGAACCCCTTTTGAAAGGGAAGAAGTACATGTATTTATAGCCTTTTGAAAACGAGTAAATGTGAGGTAATAAGCCACAGACATGGAAACAATCACTAATCAGAATCAATTACACAAGTGATTGCCCTTAATTAAGGGATCGCCTGTTAACGGGCAGTGACAGGTTGAAAAATAAGGAAAGAAATTAATTTAAGAGGTAGACTGATTATTTCCATAAAAGAAGTAGTAAAATAATTGAGCAGGTGATTAAGGCCAAGTACAGGAACATACTTATTTTGGGAAAGGATTCAACCAGGTAAATATTACAGTAAAGGAAAAGAATCAATCAGTTCTAGACATGCTAGTGAAATCAGAATCTCTCAAAGGAAAAGTTTGAAATCAGTCACAGATTTGAAGATCAGTCAAAGAAGGAAACTCGACATATAAATAGAGTGCACAACACTAGACATGCGAGGCCAAACTATTGGCAAAAAAGAAATAGCATACAGTAGTAGTACAAAAGAAAACACTTGCAGCATGAGAGTAAGGTAGTTCAAGTTTTAGTGACTTAGTAGTAGAGATAGGATAGAGTATTTAGAAGCATGCAAGGAGCCAAGTGAAAAAACCCTTTTGAAAAACATAGTCAAGTTTGACAGCTAGTAAGAAAGCAGAATCAAAAAAATCACACAAAGAGATATAGAAACCTTCAAATAAAGTAGAACAATTTCAAATAGGAGAATCGCACAAGCAAACTTCGGGAACTTGAGTAAACCCCAAAGAAACTAGGGTTTTTCGAAATCAATCGAGTTTAGAGGCAACAAACAAGTAAAACAAACAAACAGTCTCAGAAGCTCGAATAAACCCCCAAAATTAGGGTTTTCAACACTAATCAAGTATAAACGAAGTAAATCAAACGAATCCTAACAAATAGACTCAGAAAGTCAAACAAATCACAAAAAATAAAGGTTTTCAACACCAATCACACATAGAGATGATAAGCAAATGAATCAAACAAAATATTAACAAACAGACTCAGAAACACTAGTTTGAAATCAAAAGATTTTGAAAAGGAAATTTGGGGAAAATGCTTAAAACATCAAATATAGCACAGGTCAAGCACAGATCTAGACAAATAGACCAAGAAGAACCTCGAATAAGCTAGGGTTTCTGAGAACCCTAGAAACGAGAAAGTCTTGGAAGAAACAAGATCAGATTCGGAGTCGATAAGGTCGAAATCAGGCTTAGGAGGCTAAGACACACCGAAGCAAGGCCGGAGATGGCTGGAAACTTCGAATCGATGAAGTTCTGAGTGAAGACCCTCGAGGTCTGGCCTCGAACCTTCAGGCATCAGGCACGTGAGAGCAGTAGGAGGTGAGTATAGGTCGTCCATGGCCTGAGCAGCCATGGATTCCGGTGGATATGGGGTTGAAAGTGGTAGAAGGCGATTAGGGTTTCGAGAGAGTTTGAGAGGATAAGGGAGTTAGAGGCGGTGCCTTTGAGCGAATTAGGTAGGGTTAGCAGGGGCTAGGAAATAAAAAAAGGAAAGGGAGATGTGAGTCGTTGATCAAAATGATCAACGACTTGGATTAAAAAGGGAAACGGGTTGGGTCGGTCAAGCGAGTGTTGAGTCGGGTAATTGGGTTTTAATTGGGGGGCTGAATTGAGTTAATTCGGGGTGCCAATTTGGGCTAAAATTAAAATGAAATAGGGTCAGATTTTAAATAGCCACTTTTCCCTGTTTTATTTTATAAAAATAGCAATAATGGTTTTAAAAATAAATTAAAAATACCGAGTAAACAAATATTACATAAATATTAACTTAAAATACTGGAACTAATTCTTATAATTATAAAATGCTATTAATCACAAAATAGGTTATAATTGCAACTATATGCAATTTTGCTTTAAAAATGCCAAATAAATTTGTAAAAATGTGCAAAAATCACCTTAATTATAATTTGGCGTAAATGTGAGAATGAAATGAGTTATTCACAAAAGTGATAATTTTGAAAATAATTATTGAATTTTGTCGTATTAAAATAGGCAATAAATCGGTTTAAAAATCATTAGCAATGCCAAAACTCTTGGGTGTGCTTATATATACACATATATGCTATTTTGGAAGTATTTTGGGTACAAAAAATACCTAGAAAAAAATTGGGTATCAACAACGAGGTGCCGTAAAAATTTGAAAGTGTGCTGAGACCTACATTATTTATGATTATGAAATGAGGCGTCACAAGGTGACCTTTACTTGAAAGAATTATATTCGAAAGATGCTTACTTGGAAGATACTTATTGAAGGAAATATATTCAAAATATATTTATTGAAAAGCATATTATCTTGGAGCTTATTACTTGAAGAATTTATAGGCGAAAGATTTATATTTGAACGACTCGATTAATTGATTACACTTGTATTTATTATTTGTTGAGAAGCATTTATGGTGTTCTCTTTGCCTGCTAATTATATCACTGGTTGATCATTGTTGCCATCATTGTTATCTGCTTCCTATTATTTTGTACGCTATATTGTACAGGCTTATTTGGTAGTCTGGTCCTAGCCTCGTCACTACTTCGCTGAGGTTATGCTAGGCACTTACTAGAACATGGGGTCGGTTGTGCTGATACTACTCTTCTGTACATTTTGTGTACAGACCTAGGTATTTGATCGATATTACTTGTTCATTGCGGTGGAGACTCAAGGTAAACTTGCTGTAGTGTTCGCAGTCCCCGGAGTCACCTTCAACTGTACTTATTCCCATATGTTCCTTTTGTTCGGAACAGTGATGTATTTATTTTGTATAACTACTCTTAGAAAACTTATGACTTGTACTACGGGTTTTGAAAATTGTAAATTGATTAGAGAAATTTCATTTGAAGTTAATAAATATTAATATTATAAGAACAAAGGGGATATCAAGTGCTGTAATAACTTTAGGGGTATCAAATTATTTAGTCACACCATGAAAGTCTGGGAGCGGGTGGTTGAGGTGAGGGTGAGGGGGATGACGTTCATATCCGTAAACCAGTTCGGTTTCATGCCGGGCCTCTCCACTACAGCCGGGCCTCTTCACTACAAAAGCTATCAACCTTGTCAGGAGATTGGTGGAACTGTTCAGGGATAAGAAGAAGGACCTGCACATGGTGTTTATTGACTTGGAGAAGGCGAATTATAAGGTCCCAAGGGAGGTGCTATGGAGGTTCCTGGAGGCGAAGAGCGTGCCGGAAGCCTACATCAGAGCGATCAAGGACATGTACGATGGAGCTAAGACTAGGGTTAGGATGGCAGGTGGCGACTCAGACCATTTCCCCGTGGTTACGAGGCTTCATCAAGGATCCGTGCTTAGCCTTTCTTATTTGCCTTGGTGATGGATTCACTAACACGTCATATTCAAGGGGATGTGCCATGGTGTATGCTATTTGCTGATGACATAATCTTGATAGACGAGACGAGGGTCGGTGTTAACAAGAGACTGGAGGTCTGGAGACAAACTCTCGAGTCTAAGGGCTTCAAACTAAGTAGGTCTAAGACAGAATACCTGGAGTGCAAGTTTAGCGCCAAGTCGAGCGAAGTAGGCGGGGGCGTAAAACTTGAATCTCAGTTCATTTCCAAGAGGGACAATTTCAAATATCTTGGATCGGTGATTCAGGGGGACGGAGATCGATGAGGATGTCACTCACCGCATAGGGGCGGGGTGGACGAAATGGAGGCTTGCATCAGGAGTCTTGTGTGATAAGAAAGTGCCACCGAAACTCAAGGGGAAGTTTTATAGAGTTGTGGTTAGACCTGCCATGTTGTATGGGGCACAGTGCTGGCCGGTTAAGAACTTTCATGTTCAGAGAGTGAAGGTTGCGGAGGTGAGGATGCTCAGGTGGATGTGCGGGCACACCAAGTTAGAAAAGATTAAGAACAAAGTTATTCGGGATAAGGTGGGGGTGGCCCCAGTGGATGAGAAGATGCGGGAAGCGAGACTCAGGTGGTTCGGGCATGTGCGGAGAAGAAGCCCTGATGCCCCGGTGAGGAGTTGTGAGCGGCTGACAGTGGTTGGCGCAAGTCGAGGCACAGGGAGGCCTAAGAAGTATTGGGGAGAGGTGATTAGGCGGGACATGGCAAGATTGCCAATTTTCGAGGACATGACCCTTGATAGGAAAGTCTGGAGGTCTAGTATCAGGGTTGTAGGATAGGGGCTTCTAGAACTCTTCGTTCCTCATTCTCGGGGCTAGGTGGGGTTTGGTAGGGCTCTCCAAAGATGACTTGCGTATTTTATTGTGCCACCTTATGGTACTTACTGGTCGATTTTATTGCATGCCATTTAATTTATAGTTTTATGTTTAGATAATTGTTTATGCGATTTCTGCTGAAGTCACTAATACTCTTTTGTTTTTCCTTTTTCTTTTCTTTTTCTTTCTCTTTTTCTTGAGCCGAGGGTCGATTGGAAACAGCCTCTCTGCCCTTCCAGGTAGGGGTAAGGCATGTGTGCGTATTACCCTCGCCAGACCCTACTTTGTGGGACTATACTGGGTAGTTGTTGTTGTTGTTGTATTTCAGTAAATGTTAGGCTTACCTAGTTTAGAGACTAGGTGCCATCACGACTCCTTTGGAGGAATTTTTGGGTCGTGACACCAACAAATCACATAAGAATAATTTAGCATAGGAAAAGTAATAAATGGGAGAACGGGACTAAAATACTTAAAACGGCCGACCGGATCATTATATAAATGTACATAAGTTTGGCTGATATCCTCATACTCCAATTTATTACATGTTACTCAATAGTTATGTTCTTCTTGTGTCATACAAATAGTTTGTACATTTGATGTATAAATTCTCTATAAAGGGTTGTTTGGTTACAAGCAAGGCCGACTCCAACCTTATGTAGAGTAAGGCTTGTGCCTTAGTCCCCCAAATCTAGGGGCCCCATTTTAAAAAAATAATAGGTTCATAGGTATTTAATATTTAGTATTTTTAATACAAAACTTGAGTTTTTAATATAAAGGAAAGAAAACTTTATAGATATATAAATAAAATAATATTTTGACTTACTTAAAAATGTGTCAATAAATAGTTTTCATAACTTTTAGTTTTTCATTTTTTACTCCATTGAAAAAATTGCTCTCTTCCTTTATTTGTCCAAGTCAATCTTTTTTTTTTCTTATCTCTTCAACTTTCAAAAAACCCTATATATTTTTTGTGTTTATCTTTTATATTCTTACTCACTTCTTTCTCCGAGATTTCATTACTCACCTTCTTTCTCCAAGATTTCACTAGTTCAAGTATTCAACAATATTGTTAAACTTCCAATAATTCAATACTTCTATTGCTTTTTAAAATCTTATCTAAGATCAATAATATCTTAAGAAAGATTAAATAAGTTGGGTATATTATTACTCGTATAACGACCCGACCAGTCGTTTTGAGCCCTAGCACGTCGTTCAGCAGTCTGAGGCCATGAGCAGCTTTATTTCAGGTGTTATGACTTGAACGCGTGGTCGGAATTGAATTTCGGGAAGTTCGGAGTTAATTTGGGAAGAGAATTCTCATTTCGCAAGCTTAAAGTTGAAAGAATGAACTAGGACTGGATTTTTGAGTAAACAACCTTGGAATTGGGATCTGAACGTTCCAGAAGGTTTGTATGATAATTTCAGACTTCGGCGTATGCCCAATATGGGTTTTGAATAAACCGGGAGCGTTTTGGCGCCTATTGTGGATGTTAGCATTTTGGAAGAAATTTCTTAAGTTTGGCTTCAAGTGCATTTCAGCTTTATCGATGTCTGTTTGGGATTCCGAGGCTGGAAGTAGCTCCGTATGGTGATTCTGGAGTTGGGAGCGTGATCGGAAGTGAATTCGGAGGTCCGTAGGTCATTTTAAAGCCATTTGGCTAAAGATAGAAATTTGAATGTTTTTGAGAAGTTTGATCGGGAGTGGACTTTTTGATATCGGGTTCGGAATCCAATTCCGAAAGTTGGAGCAGGTCCGTAATATCAAATATGATTTGCGTGCAAAATTTGAGGTCGATCGGATGTGATTTGATAGGTTTATACGTCGGAAATAGAAGTTGGAAAGTTCAAAGTTCATAAAGCTCGAATCGAGGTGTAATTCATGGTTTTAGCGTTGTTTGTTATGATTTAAGGCCTCAAGCAAGTCCATAATGTGTTTTGGGACTGGTTGGTATGATTGGTTAGGGTCCCGGGGGCCTCGGTTGTATTCCAGGCGGCTAACGGATCGAATCCGGAGTTTGAAGGAGTGCAGAAGTTGCTGCTTCTGGTATTTCCGCTTCTGCGGAAATGGGGACCGCAGAAGCGGTATCGCGGGTGCGAAGGGGGGACCGCATAAGCAGTTTTGGTTGGAGCTGCAGGGATCCACAGATGCGGTTGGGTTTCCGCAGAAGCAGACCGCACCTGCGATGTGGATTACCGCAGAAGCGAAAGGCCTGGACGTGGATGGGAGCCGCAGAAGCGGCAAGATATCCGCAGAAGCGGAAACGACTGAAGGCAGAGACTTGTTTAAAATCGGGGTTTTGGTTCATTTTGTGAGCACGTGATTTTTGCCCCAAGCTAATTATTCCAAAAATATATGCAAAAATAATTTTGTGTGGAAACTTGTTGATCATTGTGTGGAAATACCATGATTTATTTTTATTTTTGGAAAATAAAGCAAAGAAAATCAAAACAAAATACCATTTTTGTATCAATTAGAAAATACCAAAAATAGAAATTAATTACTCTTTAATTTTAGAAAAAAATCAGTAAATTAAAAGAAAAAATACAAATAAAATACAAGGAATAATAAATACAGGAGTAATAAAAAAAATACAGAAAAAAATAATAATACAAAAAAATATATAATACGAAAAATACTAAGAAAATACAATGAATAAATACAAAAATGCAATATACAAAGAAATTGGGCCAAATAATATATTTCATTGGCCCAATTGATACAATACACGGACATGGCCCAAAATTAAAGACCGGTCTGCCTATACAAAAATCCAAACGACACCGTTTAAGAAGCTGAATCTGGACCGTTGATTAATTGATCAAACGGCCAGGAGTGATGGCCATCGTTTAAACAAAACGACGTCGTGTATTAGAATCAATCTAAGCCGTCGATATAATACATCCGATGGTCACAGTTAAATGACCATTTAATGACGACGTTGTTCTGGGTGTAATTGCATCTGGACCGTTGGTACATTTAATCCAACGGTTCCAGATCATCCGAGGCTTTTAAATATACAAAACATAATACATACACATCATTATACACATTTCGTCTCTAAAGTGAAAACCCTAGCCGCCCTGATATGCTCTCTACATCGCCTGAACTTCACCGGTGATGGATCACTACCCCCCATTAATCAGTCCACCATTAACACCACTTCACCGTTTCCCTCTCCTCTATTACCCTACCATATTAGATCCCTCAGAAAACCACCGGAAAACCTCAAATAATCCAAAAGGTGTCGCCGGAACCCTACTCCGGCGACTACCACTTATGAACCAGTGTTTGCCATTAACACCATATGACCGTCTCATCGTCCTCTTCAACCCTACCTAGTTAGTTTTCCTCGAATAAGCCCCAAACCCTTCGAATATTAAAAAATATGTCGCACACTCCTAAGTCCAAAAATCACCCCATCAAACCCCGAGCCCTATTCCTGAGAGTCTTGCTTACAAAAGACTCAAAGAGTCTGTTCGAAGGTCCAAAAAGCCAAGAAAAATG
>MU667001.1:0-20425 GCA_026770625.1 Nicotiana glauca | reverse complement strand
ACATTCGCACCTCTTCATTTAACCCATTATCCTGTTCACCCACCTGTTGTCGGGTACCGGTACCAACCACATCAAGTCTATTGTTGTTTGTCATTGCCTTTCTTTTGTTATAGAGAAGAATTACCACTTTGGAGACCACAAACCAACCACCTTTCTGGCATAACAACATGAAACCACCATGTTAGCGTTAAGGTATTTAGCTTTCTGATTTTTCTTTTCTTTTCTTTCTTGTTTTTCTTCTATTTTCTTTTCTTTTTGCCTTTATTGGCTTTTCTCTTTTTTTTTTTTCTTTTCTTTTGTTATGGTCGAATCTTATATGGATTGCCTACGTATCATGACCCCGCATGAATCAGACCGAGCGTAGTTCTTTCATATTAATGCAAAAATAAAGAGATGTTTATTTTGATTTTTAAAATTATTTTCTTTGAAGGAAAATTATAGAGGCCGACTCCAACTACAAACTCGATGATTAACACTAGATCCAGAGAACATCAAAACTTCACATCTTGTATCCCGTGGGGCATCATTCGGCATCGCCACAGATTTTCACAAGACTAAGAATATTTCAATGTCGACTGAAACTATTTTTTTAACAAGTGGCAATGTAATGACTTATTATGACAAAATGGCTATTTTTGCAAAATTTCGTTTAAGAAACTACAAACTCAATGATTAAAACACATCAAAATTTCTCATCCAGGGGCCCATGGGGCATCACTCAGCATCACCACAAGCTAACGCAAGACTGAAAAAGTTTTAAAACTAATTGCGGAAAAAACAGGCCATGTAATGGCTTATTTAACAAAATGGTTATTTTTTGTAAAGTTGATAGATGGCCCTAACTTGATTTTGCGGATACGGCCTTTCAACATTTCCGCAAGGGATATTTCAAGGCTGTGTCTGCAAATTATTTAAAATGACTCAGAGTGGCTATTCTTGCAAAAAGGGCCTTCCGGCGTCCTTTTGAGGGACATTCGGCTTATTTTAAACAAGAATAGCGCCACCTGACTTATTTATAACAAAAATCAAAATTTTCACATTTTTTGGCTATTTTCGCAAAAAGGTGTGGTTGGACACGTCAAGGGTTGCCTACGTATCTCACACGTGGTGAGAATCAAACCAGCATAGTTCGGGCAAACTATTTTAAAACAAACCATTTTTAATTTTCGGCAAAAATCAAGTAACCAAAATAGCAAAAATTTCATTTTCAATTTTACGAACCATATATTTTGATAACAATTTTTATTTATTTGCAATAACCCTAAAAAAAACTCTTTTTATATTTTCTTTTGCTTTAGCTAAAATAAAAATCGAAAATTTATTTTCAACCCCTTTTTAAAATTTCGGCAGAGTTTCGACGGTATTTGGGTATTGATTTTTCTAAAATCAAACAATTACCATTTTCTCTTTTCTCTTTTTCTCAATTTCACAAAAAAAAATTCTCTTCTCTTTTTTTTTAACCAGTCAACATGACGGCCCGAGACAAATAAATGCAACACGTAAAATGCAGGATGGTCTTTTCATATCTGGATACCTGTCCTAGACGGACCCAACCCCTGTGTTGAGTCCCCTAAGTCATACGTGATGCAAATAAACGTCCCTATTCTAAGTCCAAAACCTGGTTATATGTTCTAGACTGTGTACCCGAACGGACAACTCGGGTCGAGGAGGGGGCTACGTACCAGGAACCAAAAGGTCATCCGACTTAGTAACTTGTCCGGCCTCTTTCTTATTTGAGGGTATTGACACTAACAGAATAGGGAGTCTCAACCAGTAAGCACATCCCCGGAGGTAAGAAGAGAAGGGTTTTCGACACAGTTTTATATACAATTCAAATAATATCAAAGCGGTAAATATTTAACACATTAATCATGAACATATAGGGAAATCAGATATAAACAAATACAACAATTATTTTGAGCTCGAATTCTTAAACCCTGAACCGAAGTTCTAGGTTTCTTGTCTCCATTGGAGTCGCCAGAGCTGTCACACCTCCTTTTTACGAAGTTTTAATACACCCCGTGAAGGGCGTAAAAGAGTTTTTCCACTTAAAGGACAGTCGGAAAAAGATTTATTATCATTTATTCAGAGTCACCACTTGGGAGATTTATGGTGTCCCAAGTCACCTATTGAATCCTGAACCGAGGAAAATATGACTCGGTTAACAGTCTGCGAACCAGAAATCCGGATAAGGAATTCTGTTAACCCGGGAGAAGGTGTTAGGCACTCCCGAATTCCGTGGTTCTAGCACGATCGCTCAACTGTCGTATCTGATTTTATCTGATTTCCATATATATATATATATTCTATTTTTGTGTACCTTTTATTAATAATCCGCTTTTATTGTATTAATTTTTACAAGAATTGCAACGTTGTGAAAATGCATCTTGAACCACGTCGTACCAGTACGCCCGTGGCTTTTAGCACATTTCGACTTCGTTGAGATTTGGATTTGGGTCACATAAATGTGAACCCATATTTAGGAAAGTAATATTATTATCAACCGCTCCTAAAACATCTACGGGTTTATTAATTTTGGGAAAGACCGTGAAATTCGCTAAACAGTCCTTCCAATTCTAAGTATTTTTGAATTGATCATTTATTGAGGGCCCCGTAATTTTATTCTTTGCTTTTGGCGAGGCTCATCTCATCATTTTATTAAAGTCCAAACTAAAGTATCTAAATTTTATTTTTTTTTATTTTTTTGTCTCTAAAGGTCGATTAATTCACGAATATAAATTTAAATCTCGAATTCAAGCGAAAGGGTAAAACCTTCCAACTTGAACCCGCTACCTAGTTTAAAATCCAATTTTATATTTATGGATTAATTTTCCATATTTCTAATTATTTATTTATTTTTTAAGGGTTGTTATATTTGGATTTTTAATCCTTATTCTGGTTTCAGCAATGCTCTTGGGCCTCAATCTTGGCCCAAAGCTTAGCAAGAGTAACTAATTATTCATCAAGTAGCTTGGCTTTGTTATTCAAAAGTCCTTAAGCCCATGACTCATACCCAACACAAAATTATCACTTTTTCATTATTTCTTATCATTTTTAAGTAGATATCATATTTCTCCTCTTCTATTACAAATTTGTGTTAACAAAATCAGACTTGAAATTGCAACTAAAATGACCGTAGCTATCCAATTGCATAACAGTGACAATACATGATCATGCATATACTAATATGAATAAATTATTTTTATTATATTTCGAAAGAACCAAAATGAAAGAATCTAAAACTGGTATTTCTATTTCTAGTTGTTTATCAAGCTTAGACTTACTGTTTATATATATACTAATGCTTAAATTCTCAATTGATTATTAAAACAATATCGATTTACTAATATCTAATATATAAACTGATGGCTTCTCCTAACAATGTCAAAATCTGCGAATAGAACTGGAATATACTATAGAGTCATTATTTGACTCTTAGTTCTTAACAACTTCATATTTTGTTTACATCAAGCGTAAATCTAGAAATGCATCAGCCACGATTTAAAATCCTGCAACAATCTACAACCTAAATATTTTAAAATCTCAAAATAGCTCAGCTCAGTCCAGTTTTACAATCTACAATTCAACTCAGTCCTGTTTTGTTATGAACATAAATCTACCCTAAAAATATACAACAAAATCATTTGAATCAAAAATGGAGACTACAACAGAATTACACCACAACTTCATTTTTATTTTTTCTCAATCGAAGATGTACAGAAGTATAGACTCGAACGTGTACCTGAGAAATCCAGAGGAAGAAGAATAGAGAGTCAGCAGATTTTTATTTGAAAATTATCCAAACAAAACAATAGCAACAGCACATCAGCAGTTCGATTCCAACAGCAATAGGATTTTTAATCATCAAATCTCTTCAAATATCAATCAGAATTATGGTAACAAAAGCCACAACTTTTAGATGATCAAAATGGTTTAATTTGAGTTCAAACTCATTCAAAATTGAAGCCCACTGGACCTATGAATTTCAATGACTCAAAGCTAAATCAAAATAGAAGGATTCAATAGCTGAAAACTGCAATTTGATTGAAAATTCTCAATAGAACAGTGATTTTTAGTTTTTTACTGATTTTTTGTAATGTTTTTGGATTTTTGGAAGGAATTAGGTTTCGAAGAAGAAGACATTGAGATCTGAAAACTTAATTTCAGATCTGGAATTATGTAGAAATTTTTTGGGGAATTTCTAGGGTTCTAAACTTATGATTTAAGGTAGAAACTGCTATTTATAGAATTAAAGTTGGAGGGAATTTTAATTTTTAGTATTTTCAGATTAGTCCCCTTTTTTCTGACTTGTTAAACAAGATAGTGCACCTATTTTATTAAAACTTGCACTAAAACCCATTCTAGAATATTTTAGTTGCATCTACCATGTTCCTACCCCTTGAAATATCTATTTTACCCTCACTTGCATTCTATTATTTACTAATTCTACCCTTTTCGATACCTATAATACCCCTGAAACTAGGCTGAAATTACCTCTAACCTATTTCAAAATTCCAACAGTGCCCTCACTTCCCTTTCAAAATTACCAATCTTAGTTTACCCAACTCCAAACCCTAACTAATTTCTATCAGCTATATCCAAACTCAACTATTAAACAAAACTAATCATTGAATTAAGGAAATACCTAATTACTGACTAATCTAAACTAAATAACTATAAGGGAACAAAACTCAAATAATATCAATTAGAGACTTATTAAAACATAAGATTGAACTGATTTAAACGAAACAGAATTAAACTAAAAAAAATAAAACAATTCCAAAAATCCTAAAATCAGTCTAATGATCAAACTAGAATCATGCAAATATTCAGAGAAATATCAAACACCAAGTTAGAATACAAAGTTGGAACAATATTGGCCAAAACAAAAAAAAATTAAACCAAAAATTAACTATTATGAAAACAAAGAAGAAAATTAAACAAGAAGAANAACCTTGGCGTGGAAATCATGACGAGGAAGGTTAAGAGGCTTATATGGTGCGAATTTGGAACCTTTTGGATGAAGTATCATTTAGGCCGGAACTTTGATTTTAATATTTGAAACGATGGGTTGTGATTCGAGGAATGGGGTTTTGGGGGTTTGAAAGAGGAGTTCGAGGATGGTTGATGGTGTATTTTTGGGAATATTTGGAGGTGTTTGGACGCCGGCGCCGCCGTTGGTGGTGGTGGTGGCGCTAGGGTTTTGATGTTTTGAGGCGTTTGGGTGATCTTTGAAGAAAACTGGTGGAGGGTTTGAAATGAGGAGATGAAAGAAAGGAGATGGTGTGAGTTTGGGCGCCATTGGACGCCGGCCGCCGTCGTGGGGCGAATTCCGGCGGCGGCGTATGGTGGGCTGTAGCGGGGCATGGAGTGAAATCACAGGGATGAAAGTGTATAACGCCTAGGGTTTGCTTGTAATATTTGTTATATCATATTAAATGACATAACTCATAAGGACCGTTGGATGAGGGCAATTGATGGTCAGGATTGATTGACGCCTATACGACGTCGTTTTGGGTTCAGGGTTTTGGACCGGATGGAGTTGGTTTGGGCTAGGACGTGGTCTGATCCATTTGGGCCTGGGGCGTGGTATTTTGGGCTGGGAATGGGTTGCTTTAATTGGGCTGTAGCACAACTCATTTTATTCCTTTTTATTTATTTCTTTTTTGTTTATATTTTTGTATTGTTATTTTCATTTGCTTTTTGTATTTCATTTTTGTATTTTGTATTGTTATTTTGCCTATTATTTTTCTGATTTTGTAAAAACTAAAATAAAACCTAATTAAACTATTTAACTCCTAAAATTAATTAATATCACTATTTAAAGTTGAATGCAATATTTATCAACTAAAATTACCTAAGAACTATTTTCGGGATTTTCTTTGAATGTTCTAACACGAATTAATACCTACTTAATACTAAAATACGAAATTGAATTCCTAAATGCAAATGTATATTTTTTTATATTTTTATTTGACTTAACATGCACAAATAACATGCAAACAATTAACACAAAACTTACAGTAATTGTAAAAATAAAGAAAAATCTTTTGTTTGAATTTTATGGGAATAACTCATATATAGGGTAAAAATCACGTGCTCACACATCCTAAAAATGACATTAAATAACCTAGTGAGAAACTCCAAGACTGCCCTATTCACGCACTTCCAAAACTCAACCAGTATTTTGTCTGGTCTGGTCGGTCTTCCCTTGCTCATCTTATGCATAGCCCCTTCTACCTCTTAATCACGTATACATTTGCAATACCCAGAGTCCCGAGACTCTTGGAGTTTTCTCTAAGTCACCCAGCATAATGTTCCTATCCCCCTCTTCATTCAAGAGTTTATGGAAGTAAGTCTGCTATCTCCATCGAATAAGTGCCTCATCCAACAACACTCTACCATCCTCGTCCTTAATGCACTTCACTTGATCAAGGTCACGAGCCTTCCTTTCTTGCAACTTGGCTAGCCTATACAATTTCTTATCTCCTCCTTTGCCTCCAAGTTCTTTATAAAACCATCAAATGCGGCAGTTTTAGCTGTGGTAACTTCCGACTTCGCTTGCCGCTCTATGTTCTTCCTCTTCTTCTACGCTCTACCAAAGATTCAAATATGCCACTTCTTGGATTTTACCTTTACCTTGGACCTAAGTACCCCACCACCAATCCCCTTTGCAACCGTTGGAGGGCCCCTATGGGACCTCCGATATCTATATAGTAGCCTCCTTAATGCAATTTACAGCCATGGTCGGCATACCACTCGCGTCCCCATTTGTCCTCCATGCTCCCATGACCAAACCCTTATCCCCCAACTCCTGGGTCTGTCTTTAGTCAACGCTCCCCACTTGATCCTAGGTAGACTATACACAAACCTCTTACTTCACTTCTTCATAATCTCCAAATCTATGACCAAGAGCCTATGTTAGGTCATGATGTTCTCACTCGGGATGACCTTATAATCCCCACAAAGATCTTTATTAGATTTTCTGAAGACTAGAAAGTCTATCCGGGTCTTGGCAACCAAATGCTCCTCCTTAGTCAAAAAACTTGAGTTAGCTATCACCAAATCAAACGCCTTTGCAAAATCCAGCAGTGATGTTCCTCTTTCATTCCAAACTCCAAAACCAAATACTTCATGCACGTCATCATAACCCCAGGACAACGCCCCAATACGGCCATTACAATCTCCTCCTATGAAAAGCTTCTTAGTGTAAGGGATAGCACACACAACCTTATCCAAATCGTCCCAAAAACACCTTTTGACCTCCTCGTCCAAGACTGTTTGGGGAGCATACGCACTAATCATGTTTAAAGTAAAAATCCCAACAACTATTTTAATGCTCATCAACCTATCCTCACCCTCCTAACCTCCACTACTAGTTTCTGGAGATCCATATCGACCAGAATACCCCTTATGTCTAGAGTACCATAGTTTAAACCCATCAACACCCCGTGCTTATCTCTTATCCATCTAGTCTCTTGGAGACAAGATATGTTAATATTCCTTTTATGGAGAATCCTGGCTAACTCTATAGACTTCCCCGTCAAGCTCTCTATGTTCCAAGGCCTAAATCTCATCCTGAAAGCACCCTTACCACCCTTAGCCCCCACTCTCCTACCCCCCTAAGAGTCTCTTCGAGGACATGATCATACCCTACCATCGTACAATACAACAACTATAAACAAGACACACTAAGCAGGAACTACCACAAAACTAGTGCTGAACCTTGATATCAAGAATACAGTCCAAAACTTAAAAGGCACAGAAGCGAGGAAAACCTAATGTACTAGTAAGTATAATAGCAGAAAGATATGCGAAACTAAATAACCTAAACGATTATAATAGGTCCAAAAGAAAAAAATATATAATCTAAAATAAACCATAATTTAGAGCACAACAACTAATAGAGAATTAACTATGAATAGAAAAACAAATTTTCACAGAGTATTAGCAAAAACAAAATATAACCAAACAAAAATGTAGAAATTGGTACCGTCGCCAGAGATAGTGGAGCGATGGCGGTCATTGAAGAACTAAAAGGAGATGTTGGATGACGACTGGAGTGTCTTGGAATATGATTCTGGTCCAAGGGCACTACAAATTAGGCCGGACACCCAGCTGTGGTGGTACACACACGCCGACAACTAGTTTAATCTCACCAAAATTGGCTTCCTTCTTCATGCTAGAAATAAACATGCACACATAGGGAGAGAGAAAGGCTAGAAATAGTGGAATGAGATGGGTGGCACGGTGACTTGTTGGCAGTGAGAAGAAGAAGAAAAAGACGTGAAGGCTAGAATATGGGGATCGGGATGGATGAGAGAGAGAAGCGAAGATAGAGAAAACTTACCTTGTTGGGTGGTTGCCGACGGCTTTGCTGGTTGCCGGATGGTTAGAGACCATTAGGGGTAGGGTCGGCAATAAGAGGTCAGAGAGAGAGAGAGAGAGAGAGAGAGAGAGAGAGAGAGAGAGAGAGAGGAATTAATTCAAAAGGCATTTTTGCCAATATTAAAGTACAAATTTCAAAGATAAATGTATATAATGTAATCTATAGGTACAGTTTAAATATATAAATCTATTTGTAGAATAAAATTTTGATATTTAATTTCAACAAAAATATTTAAATATGTTGAGCTTACAGTGAATTTAATAGAAAAATAATAAAACGCAATAGAATATGCACTCCTCCTTTTGCCATTGATGGAGGAAATCTATTTTTATTCTGAACTCCATAAAGCGTTAAATTTATTTTTAGTATCATTTTACCTCTTGATTATTTCTTCTTAACTTATTTTAATTTGCTAAAACTACATCTCTTGTATTGTAAAATCATAATGTTCAACTCTTATTATCCTATCAATTTATTTTTGTCATAAACATGATTAAAAAGTTTTTATAACAGTTGACCACCAATATATGATTAGAAGTTTTTCTACCCATATATGATATCTAAGAGATAAAATAATTTAATTAATTTATATTTATGTCTGATAAATACATTAAAAAAGATAACACTCTTACAAAGACCAACATCTATCGCATCGAGCAATTCGAACTTATTAACTTATTTTCATTATTCCAATATAAAACTTTCTTTTCACTTGAATATTTAACCCTAATTTTAAATCTCACCAACAACTTTCACAGTCTTCTTATTTCTTACGTCTCCTTATTTTTTTGTCTCTAATAAAAAAAGAAGTTATATCCAGTAACCTATTGTCTCATCAAAGACATTCTCATATTCTTTATTAAAGATATATAACTTTAAATACTTTAAAGATGTGCTCAAATTTTATAAAAAATATTTTTTACAATCCTATCCTTTTCAAAAATTGTTAAAATGAGTATGAAATTATGTTTTGATTAACAAACTGTATATGAGAACTAAGTTTCATGAGGTTGCTATGCTACTGTAGTGGTGTACAGATCTATTATGTTGTCAATGAAAGAATCAGGTTCCTTGGAGCAGATTTCTGAAAAATATGTGCTTAAAAGTGGGTTTGATGACTAACCAACGACTGACAACGAGCTAGATCTATTATGTTGTCAATGAAAAAATCATGTTTCTTGGAGCACATGTCTGAAAAATATGTGCTTAAAAGTGGTTTTGATGACTAACCAACAGCTGACAATGAGCCAGATATTGTCAAGATATTTGTGAGCTGATGTATAGAGTTGCAGATGTGTCATGCAAATATCGATAGAATCACCTCGAAGATGCTGATAAAAAACTGGAAGCTTGTTCCTAGTGCAAGTCAGTTAAACTGGAATTCTGTTGTAATATGATTCCTTGAAAAATTTATTTTGTGGTATGAAACTATGGTAATAATTAGAGAAATTTGTGATCAACAAGGACTCATTAATTACGAAAAAAGTTACATGTAAATGAGTCTTTTAAGGAAAGTCAAATCCCAGTGAAAGTTGAATTCTATAAAGAATTAAATTCATGGGCTATAAGGAAAATATTAGCTCGAGGAATTTGTGTTGGAAAATGATTCAATAATTATGGAAGTACTTGAATTAAAGGAAAATATTTGAGAAGTTAGAAACAAAATAAGGATACCAAATCCTAAAATAATTCTTTTACTTAACCAATTTCTTTTAGGTTTTGGAGCATAAACTGGAAAAGGATTTCATCCAATCTCGTGCCTATATAAAGCACCACGCTTGTGCTATTTAAGCTAATATTATTTTGCAAAAATATTGAAAATCATCCAAAGAAAATAACATTTATAACAAGATGGTGGTTTCAATGATTCAAGTTGTTTAGGTGAAGAACTAGGTCTTGGAGACGAAACTGCTGAAGTTATTTTGTTGTTTATCTTCTGTCGATTGTTCTTAAATTATAACCTATTTTTCTTTTGAAGAAGTGTAAACATAGGAGAACAATACTAAAGAGTTTTGTTTCACTTTTTAATCTAGAGTTATTATAGAAAGGGATAACTACAACTGTGTAATTGTATGTGTAACGACCTGACCGATTGTTTTGAGAGTATTAGCCCAGATCCCCTATTTATTGCTTTCCCATACCATTTTATGTTTATGTGACTTGTCGGGAAGTTTTTCTTTTGGTTTCGGAGTGAATCAGGACACTTAGTCCCTAAAATAGAAACTTAAGTTCTAGGAATTTGACCGTAGTTAAAACTATGTGAAAACGACTCCGAAATGAAGTTCCATTGGTTCATTTAGCTCTTTTGGGTGATTTGGACTTAGGAGCATTTCTGTATTGTGATTTGGAGGTCCGTAGCTGAATTAGACTTGAAATGATAAAAGTTAAATTTTTGGAAAGATTGACCGGGAGTGGACTTTTTGTTATCGGGGTCGGATTCTAATTTCGGAAGTTGGAGTAAGTCCGTAATATCAATTATGACTTGTTTGCAAAATTTGACATCAATTGGACGTGATTTGATAGGTTTCGGTATCTTTTACAGAAGTTTGAAGTTTCAAAATTCATTAAGCTTGAATTGGGGTGCGATTCGGGGTTTTAGCATTGTTTGATGTGATTTGAAGGCTCGACTAAGTTCGTATGATATTTTAGGACTTGTTGGTAGGTTTGGTTGAGGTCCCGGAGGCCTCGGGTGGATTCCGAATGATTAATGGACTAAAGTTAGACTTGTTGGAATTGCGGAAAATCTGGTGCTTTAGTTGCTAATTTCCTCATATGCAATCGCGCAAACTTGTTTGGGGTAGTGGCATTTTTCACTATGTGTTCGTGAGTTGGGGTACGCGATCGTGTAAGTTGGTCCAGTTGTACATCGCGAATGCATGGGCTAGACCGCATTCACAAATAGAAAGTAAGGAGGCAGTAGAGATCACGTTTATGTTCTTTGCGAATGTGTGAGGATGGCGCGATCTCGTAGGTCTAAGGAGTCAATGGTACGCGATTGCGGGTGTAGTGATACGTTCGCATAGTATGTTTTTAAGCTGTTGGAAATTTTTCTCTATGCGATCGCTTGGGAACTTCCACGATCACCTAGTTGGAGCACCTGGGCAGATATAAACGTTTCAAGATCGAGAGTTTGCCATTTTATTCATAACTTGATATAGAGAGCTCGAATTTGGGCGAGATTTTGAAGAATTTTTAGAGGAAACTATTGGGTAATGATTCTTCACTTGTTTTTGGTTACATCCCGCTAATATATCATTAATTTCATCTTTTAATTAAGGTTTTTAGGTTGAGAAATTTTGGGAAGAAGTGGAAAAGTTCTTCAACCGAGTTTTTCGGTTTTTATTGAGATTTTGGTATCAGATATGAGTAATTTTGGTACGAGTGAACCTGTGGTTGAATATGTGTTCGTATTTTGTACTTTCACCCAATTTCGATGCGTAAGCTCGGGTTGACTTTTTTGGGGTAAATTTCTAATTCTTGTTAAAGTCTTGGTTTCATTAATTAGATTAGTTTCTTATAGTTATATTTATGGTATGAAATTGATTTTGGATAGATTTGGGCCATTCAGAGTCGGAAAGTCGATGAAAGGACAATCTTATTGACTGATTGAGCTTGATTTGAGGTAAGTGGCTTACCTAACCTTATGCGGGGGAAGTCCTATTAGGAATTGGTATTTTTGTGATACTTCTGTGATATGTGAGTGCCTTGTACGCGAGGTGACGAGTGCGTACACAGGCTAATTATTAAAAAAATTGGTTTTTATTGATTAGTAACCTATTACATCTTAATTTGAGTTATATCAACATGTGTAGTTATCCTGTTTAGCCTAATATCGCATGTCTACCTGTCTTAACTGTATATTTGAAATTTGTAAGACATGCCTAGTTGATTTCCTGCTTTTTCCTTAACTTGTATTTAGTCTTAAACTATAAGATTTCTTGTTGTAATTGTTGTTTCCATCAATTTCGAGCTGTGTGTTACTTGTAGGACTATGAGGTGGTACCTCGGGCGATCCTCTATTGCATATTTACTTTTGGGACTACAAGACGGTACATCAGGAGATCCCCTATCACATATTTACTTTTGAGACGAGGCGGTACCTTAGGAGATCCCTTTGTTGGAATTTACTTTTGGGACTACAAAAGACGGTATCTTGGGAGTGCCCCTGTTGTTTATCCCTATGTGTTGTGCTGTTATCTTTCTATAATTTCTCCTTGTTAAATTTCTAGTCTCTTATTACATTTCTATATTTTCTACCTCAACTTATTATATTCCAGTGGGGCCCTGAACTGACCTCGTCACTACTCGGCCGAGGTTAGGCTTGACACTTACCGGGGACCGTTTGGTGTACTCATACTACTCTTCTGCACATATTTTGTGTGCAGACCCAGATACCTCCTACCAGCCCCGCTATTAGTCGAGAGTATTTGTTGTGGCTTTTGGAGATTTCAAGGTACATCTGCTAGCGTCTGCAGGCCTCAGAGTCTCTCTCTATCCTTTATGTTATTTATTCTTATTGTTCCTAAATACTGACATATAGAGACAATTAGAATATTACCCTAGAGCTTGTGACTTATGACTACCGGGTTTTTGGGTAATTGTTTATGCTCAAAATACTTGGTTTTACTTGTATATGCTGAATGGCAGTTTTCCAGCTTTATATATATACACACACACACATATGTTATTGTTAATTTTTAGTAGTTATTTTTGTTGTTGTTTAGTTTTTTCGCAACTATTAGGCTTACCTAGTCTTAGAGACTAGGTGTCATCATGACATATTACAGAGGGAGATTTGGGTCGTGACAAGTTGGTATCAGAGCTCTAGGTTCATAGGTGTTATGAGTCACAAGCAGGTTTGGTATAGGCTCGCGGATCGGTACAGAGACGTCTGTACTTATCTTTGGGAGGCTAGGGAACTGTTAGGAAAATTTCATTTATTTGATTCCTTCTCATGCGAAATTGTTGACTTTGGTATTCTAAACTTCTGTCTTCTATTCTCTCGCAGATGGTGAGGACACGTACAACCGAATTAGATGACCGACACACGCACCCCCTACTGGAGCTACGAGATGCCAGAGCCGAGGTAGAGGCCGAGGATGTTCATATAGTGCAGAAAAAGCACCCGCACGAGCTGCTATAGAGAAACCGCCAGTAGCTCCAGTCAGAGCACAGGCACCTGAGACGCTTGTTACAGCACCAGCTCTTCAGGAGACCTTTGCATAGTTCCTGAGCATGTTTGGCACTTTGGCTCGTGCATGGTTGATTCCACTTGCTCCTTCCATATCTCAGGCTGGGGAAGGAGCACATACTCTTGATGCCCGCACCCCAGAGCAGCGGGTTTAGGTCAACTAGGTTCCAGAGGTCATTCCAATACAGCCGATAGTCCCAGTTCGGCCCGAGGGTAGGGAAAACTGAGGAGGAGCAGCTCAGGCTTGATAGGTACAAGAAGTACCACCCTGTTACTTTTAGTTGCTTATCGTCACAAGATGCCCTGGTTTTCTTGAGGAGTGCCATTGTATCCTTCGTACTATGGGTATAGCAGAGTCTGGTAGGGTTTCTTTCACTACGTTCCATCTTAGGGGAGAGTCTATCAATGGTGGTGCGCATATGAGTTGGGTAGTCCAGCCGAGGAAACTTCACTCACTTGGACTCATTTCTTCTTGAGGGAATATGTTCCCTAGAGTCGCAGAGATGCATGGCGCATAGAGTTTGATAAGTTGCACCATAGTTCTATGAGTGTGTTAGAGTATGTGGTTTACTTCAGTGATTTAGCTAGGCATGCACCATCCTTGGTTGCTACAGTTCGAGAGAGGGTCCGTCGGTTTATCGAGGGGCTCAATACCAGTATCAAGCTTAGCATGGTCTGGGAGTTGGAGATAGATATTGCATACCGGCAGGTTGTGAGGATTTCTAGGAAATTAGAGGGTATGCTTGCTCGAAGAGAGAGGAGAGGGAGACCAAGAGGTCTCAAGAGTCTGGCACTTATAATGGTACCCGTGTGATAAGTTGGTATTTTACCAGCTTATCTTGTCTTTAAGCCTATATTTTGCTATGTTTGAGTGATAAAATAATGTATTTAATGCCATTTACTTATTTATTACACGTTCTATGTGATTTAGAAGTGATCTTGAAGAAACCAAGTGAAACGAGTCAAAAAAAGCTGAAAAGAAGAAAATCTGGAAAATGCCCTCATTGTCGCAAATGCGACACAATCTTGGGAAATGCGAAGAAATCAGATGTGGGAATTGCGAGTAATCTATCGCAATATAAAAGAGAGACTATTCAAGCTGAGCTTGCAAATGCGAGGAAGACTTCGCAAATGCGAAGTCTTGATCGCAAATGCGAAGGTCAACAATATAGTCATAGTTCGCTATTGCAAACTTTTGTTCGCAAATGCAAAAATCGTGCTTCAGTTCTAGGCAATTATGTTGGCCCCAAACTAGCTCATTTTTAAAATATCTTTTGGCTTATTTTCAGTCTTAGGACTAGAGAGAATAAGGTTGGAAGCTAGGGTTTATGCACTTACACTTGGGTTTTGAAGATTTGGAGATTGTGGTTAAGTATTTCTTATTCCTTTGTGCTTATTTCTTTATTTCCTTGCTTTGTATTGAATATCTAAGTGTATAGTATTTTATTTAACACTTGAATCTTGTTTATGAAAATAATCATATTTAAAGTGTGGATTAAATACCTTGTCGTACTTATGTATGGAATGATTTTTCTCTTTTTATTAAGTGAGTTAATTTTACTTTAATTATTCTTGTTCTTTAATGTTTTCAAAGGTATTAGCTAACCCTAGGACTCGTCGATTAACTCCGAATTAATTTTGGGAAAGATTATTTGGGGTTGGGAAAGATTAGTTAACAAGAACTTGAGACTTTAACCCTCATTTTATAGATTCTACCTAGGGATAGGACTGAACTACTTGTAGCCATATCCGGGTGTGCTTAATCTCCTAATTGATTTAGGGATAATTCAATTGGGAAGTATTGTTAGTTTTTGGAAGAAGCTAATAAAGAATTACTACCCGTGGCTAATTAACATAAACTCGCACATATTTGTAAAATCGTGAAATACATTGGAACGTTACTTGAGTGTAATTGCCGATGCATCCATACTTGTAGCCATTGATCGTTTTACTTAATTTCTAGGTTAGTTTACATTTTCGCATTTAGAAAAAAATATTTTTTTAAAATAATTCTAAGTGTTTGGCATTGCACAACAAGTGATAATTCTCTTACATTCCTAATCGTCTACATATTGTTCTCTGTGGGATTCAACCCCGACTCATAGTTGGGTAAATTATATTGCATGCGACCGTGTCCATTTACTTTTTAGCAGTGGATTTGGACATCATCAAAATTGGCGCTGTTGCCAGGGAACAATTTGGCATAATTTAGGTTGTTTGAGAAATAAGCGTAAGTACTTTGCTCCAAACTTGGGAATATTTACGTAATTATTTTCTTACGTTGGTCTATTTTTCTTTTTCTTTTTTGATGATTTTGAAAAATGGCATCATATAATAAAAATTAGTCGGATGGTAGTTGTTCATACTTTGATTACCCATGTCCTTATTGCGGAGGACCACACTTGTTGCAAAATTATTTAAATTCTCCCGGGAGTGGATTGTGCACACAATCTCAAACCCATAAGTGGAGTATTTGTGATAAATATGGTCATTAAATTGGTCATTGGGAGTATTGTGCTTATCTGTCCTTCCCTTTCCCAAGCCCCCGCTATTATGATTTTACTTTTTGTGATGAAAATGATAGGGCTGTGGAAGTGGAAGAAGTAGAGCATGGTCAAAGTGGAGAGTTCAAGCTCATGTTAGAATGTCTAATTGAAGGAGGAAACAAAGAGCAAAGTGCCTTGGAGGAGCTTTTGGAAAATAGTCTCCAAATAATTTGGAACTTGAAAAGTTGCACTCACAAATGGGAGAAATGCTTGAAGCTTTAGAGGTCCAAAAAGCCCCAGAAGTTAATAATAGCCAAGGACTTTTCTTAGATGTGGAAGCCAAAAATCCTTCCTTGGCACTTGATCAAAACCAAGAAAAACTTTCAAATGCTCAAAATGAGAAAATGATGATCATGTTGGAGACCATTCTTGAAAATAAGGAGAAGCACAACTTTGCACTCGAGAACTTGAAGCAAGTCTTGACTCAAAATTATGATAATATTCACACTTTGAAAAGTCAAATGAAAATATTGGTTGAGGTTTACTATGCCGACCAATTTGAGAGTGTGGAAAGAAGTCAAGAAGAGTCCGACTACGAGGAAGAAAGTGAGCTCTACTTTGAGGAATCAAGAATTGAACATCTGTCAATCGACTCTATGAGTTTAGTGATGCTTAGAAAAATATGGAAATAGAGTCAACTAGTGTGAATGAAAATTTGGTTGAGATTGACTCTAGTCCGGGAAAAAAGAGGATGTCAAAATCTGGAAAGAATTGCAATTTGGAGGTTTGATATCACATTCCAAGAATTTTTCAACATTGGAATTGTGTGGTGATATGGTAATTTAACTACACGAGTCAATGAGGGATTGCGAGGAGGAAAGACAAAAACCATACATCTTACGATTTGAGGGAACAAGAAGGCAAAATGACATTCCTCACATGAAAGACAATAAGTGAAAAATGAATAAATTAAGTCTTGGCTTGATCATCTACTTACCACCCCCCCAACCACTCATGGTCACAAGCTTGATTCCAAGTTAGGTGCCCAATTTATATCGTCCAAGTGGCGAGAAAAGTGGTAAAGTTGATTTGCGTCGTGCCACGACGTTAAATGCGGCGCTTGGTGGGCAACCCATCATTTTTCAAAATTTTCCTTTTTAGAATAAATTATTATATTTTTTCTAACCAATCTACCAAGTTTCACAATTTTTGGAGTTGATTTGAGTAGGTTGGGGCGACGGAGAGCACAAAAGCCAGAAGCTGAAAATTTGCAGAGGCACCAGTCATCGCATTTGCGAACTATTGTTCGCATTTGCAAACCTGGTCTATCGCTAATCCAAAACTTCTATCACATTTGCGACAACTGTAGGAATTACTTAACTTCGTAATTGCGAAGGCAGTGTCGCAAATGCGACATCAGAGAGGTAAAATAGGTTATTTCTCCCATTTTGAACAAAAGTAAAGAAAACTTCTAGGGCTTTCAAACCTCTGTCTCCCTCACTCTCCTAGCTGTAAAACCTAATTATCTCTCACTCTTAATTGCAAGAATCCAGATATGAAGTCTTAATTGCTTCTTCTTCTTCTTCTTCTCTTAGTTTTCTCTGAAAACCTAGGTTTTTGTCACGACCCAAACCTGGTCGTGATGGCGACCAACCCTAAAGCTAGGCAAGCCTGACCAACAATCGCTCCCAATTCAACAATAAATCTCAACACCGACAATTTAAGGAGAATATAATAGTTTTAGAATAATAATCCAATATTTGTAGAAGAATAATACTGAGAAGTACGAATTCTGATAAAAATACTCCAAAAAGATCTGGGATCACGAGTCTAGAGCCTCTAAAACAAACTGAATAACAATATCTGAACAAAAATACACAAGTCTGGGAATGTATATAGAAATAAAACTGAAATAGGAAGAGTAGTCAGGTCCTGCGAATGTCAAGCAGCTACCTCAACAACTCTGATAAACTCTGGAGACAACGACTGCTCAGCTAAGCCTCCGGTGTACCTGAATCTGCACACAAAGTGCAGGGAGTAGGGGTGAGTACTAAGCACTCAGTGAGTAATAAGCATATAAAATGTCTGAAGATAAGAAATCCACAAAATGCCACAAAGTAAAGCTAAAACTAACAGTCCGACACCTTACCTACGAACCAACAGCAAAACAACATCAAGTATAACAGTCAAGTATAATGCAAGGATGCAATGCAATGCACATGAACACGCTGTGGCGTACAGCCCGATCCATTTAACATCGACGGCGCTCACAGGGGGTGTGTACAGACTTCGGAGGGGCTCCTTCAGCCCAAGCGCAATATAATCATAACATTCGCTGTAGCGTGCAACCCGATCCATACTCAATCCACAATATGCATATGAGTCACGTAACAGATTCAATTAATTTTCCAAATTTTCAATTTATTTAGAAGAATATACTTTTAACTTCAAGAAAAGTGACTTAGCATTTCATAACGGTGATTAAACACAGGACTGAGATCAATGATTATACAAAGCATGCTATCATAATAATATTCATCCTCTGAGGATGCTACAGACCGGCACAAGGCCCCAAACATGGCAATAAGCCCAGATATAATCAATATAGGGTGCGTATCAGTCTCCAATATAGAGACATTCTTGTTCGGGATGGATCAGGTCACAATCCCCAGTCATAACCAATCACGCACCTGCCATGGGGTGCGAGTCGCGCCCTACAATAGCGTCACAATGTGATAAGCCGGGGTTTCAAACCCTCAGGCCATCATATACACCAACTACTCACCTCTAACCGGTTGTAGAATGGTCCGCAATGCCTTTTCCTTTCGTATCGACCTCCTCGCAAGTCGAATCTAGTCAAAATCACAACGAATACATAAATATGGGTTAAAGAAACATAACCCAATCGAAAATACTCGAAAAGTATTAAAATTCACGAAGTTGGTAAAACCCGAGTCCCGGGCCCACTTCTCGAAAAATTACAAAATTCACATCTTCGGAATCCTCATCTCACCACGAGTCCGTACATATAAAATATACAAGAATCGGGGTCCATTTGACCCCTCAAATCGTCAATTTAGACTCTCTTAGGCTTCAAGCCCTAACCTCCATTTTTACCCTTTAATTCCTTGAAATTTCAGTGTTTAATCTATGTTTTTACATCATAACAACATAATCCGAGTCTAAGAACACTTACCTGATGATATCCCACGAATTCTCTTCAAAATCGCCCACAAATTGCCTTTCCCCGAAGTCTAAAATATGTTTCTAACTCTGAAAGTCGCGAACACTGTTTCATTAAAACTTCAGTGATTTTCGCTTCTGCGACATCCCAACCGCTTCTGCGGTTGTCGCTTCTACGACCAATATACTGCTTCTGTGGTTTTTCCTTCAATTTGCCAGGACCGCTTTTGCGGAAACTCTTCCGCTTTTGCGGAATTCCCAGCCCTTCTCCAGGACCGCTTATGCGATTGCCTAGCCGCATCTGCGGAACCGCTCCTGCGGTCCTTTTTCCGCAAATGCGGAAATACCAGAAGCTCCAAATACAGACCTGTTGCAAAACTTCAAAATTCCCGTTTAACCATCTGAAATCACTCCGAGGCTCCCGGGACCTCAACCAAAAGCACCAACACATCCCAACACCTTATTCAAACTTGCTCGTAACATAAAAACACTATCATAAACATCAAAATCATCGAATTACCATGGATTCAAGCCTAAGTTAAACTAAAACTTCCGAAATGAGCATTCAATCACAAACCCGACCAAACAACGTCCGAATGACCTGAAAATTTGCAGACATATCCAAAACAACCTAACGAAGATACTACAACTCTAGGAATTCCATTCCGACCCTCAGATCAAAATCTCACCTATCAACCGGAATTCGCCAAAATCCAACCTTAGCCAATTCAAGCCTATTTCTACACCGGACCTCCAAATTAAATTCCGATCGCGCTCCTAAGTCACAAATCATCCCCCGAAACTAGTCGAATCATCGGAAATCCATTCCGAGCCTTCTAACTTATAAGTCAACATTTGGTTGACTTTTCCAAACTAACCTTCTCATAATGAGACTTATTGTCTCATTTCTAACCGAACCCTATCCGAATTACTTCAAATTCTCCAAACACATATAATGAAATATATAGAAGCATAAAACGGGGAAAATGGGGAGGTAACTCCCGTAACGACGGGTCAGGTCGTTACATCCTCCCCAACTTAAACAAACTCTCGTCCTCGAGCGGGTCAAGAAACATACCTAGAGTCTCAAACAAGTGAGGCTATCTGCTCCGCATCTCCTGCTCGGTCTCCCAAGTGGCTTCCTCCACGGGCCAACCTCTCCACTGTACCTTCACC